>SNQN01006605.1:7621-37677 GCA_008642245.1 Bassia scoparia | reverse complement strand
GCATCGATTCTACTCGCACCAGGTTTTGATTACACGGTGAGCCTACTATATTTATTGGGTGTTGACTTCTACGGGACGCCCGAATGTTAACTTGGTGCCGCGAACCGAGCCAAAAGTATTAATGGCCCCACCTTTAAGTGGCGTTCTACTGATCAAACTGGCTCCCGTTCTGTGCAAGAATCCAGGTAGTCCATCAAACCGTGCCCGTGATTGTATGTTTCTTCCAGATGAACTGCTAAACTGTTTTTTCAGTGAATTGGCTATCTCCTGCCATAAGGGCCTTAGATTTCGAGCGAAGTCATTCTTGTGAGTAATCTACTTGCGACAGAGGAACTTCCGTTGTCCTTCAGGCCTGGGAAATGTGCCAACAATAGCCCACTTGTCGAATGGTAAAGAAAAGCTGGCAAGTATACGGTCCACGAGTCAAGGTAACCAGTCCGTGGGAAATAGTACGGTACGGACATGGTAGGGCAAAGTATCTTAGGGGTATGGGTTAACTCTCAACTTCTTTACGCGCGGTCTGTGCGAAATGGTAGTCGAGCGATACTACTCGGTTTCTCAGATTGTAGTTCCATTAAATCTCTTTTAACAATTGATTCGCAGGTAAAACTGTATATGCAATTTAGAACTTCGTATGAAGGACACAGCTAATATTACTTTTAACTATGTGTGTATTTGGATTAGTGTTGTATGTAATTTTCATCGTTTGGGATATAGAGCAGTGATTCTATATGGACAAGGCGATCACTTTGATCTGTTAAGTTCAATGTTTAAAAGGTGCCTAGAAACCGGGGTCGTGTAGAGTTGTCCGATGATAATATCTACTTTAATGTGACAGAGCGATCTTAAATTCGCGTCTTAGTTTACACTTATAATAAAGTGTGATAGACAATATATATATACACAACGGAATGAAAAACAATGGTTTAGTAAAGGCCATAATAAGGGTGGCCAGTAACATATTGTCGCTGGGCCACTTCTAACTTGTCACGTAGGACCCATATTCACTCAACACATGTGTGATTGATCCTATCAACCTGCCCTAGCACGTTGAGATGCGCCATTTTGCCGAATTGAGGGCATGCTAGATTGAGAACACCCGTAGGAAGTTCCACACGAATATGCATCGGTTAAAGTTGCTTTCCATCTCTATCCAGGTTGGTCACAGACAGGAGTACAAGTAGATCATGGGTAAGGCAAAACAAGGTGAATGATAGTCAGGAGACTATCTCGTAGAGTAGGAAGTCTGAAAACAATGTAATAAAACCTACCAGTCCACTCCTACAATGAACCAGTCATTGGACAAGAGATAATACGCAATCGTCCTTACAGGAATTCTCTGCTCTTAGGGTTAGAGATACCTGACAAAACTCAAATAGATCAGTATTGGGTTATAGGGTTTGCTGGATTCAGAAAAAGACATAGATAGTGAATTGCACACAACGAGTGAACCAAGACGAGCAGGAGTTGTTATTCTTGGGTATGAGCTAATCTCTAGATTAATTCGATCAAACATGATCTTGGTACTCCTGAGGGCATTGAGATGATCGTTGTGTGCGTTGATTCGAAGAGAATCAGGAGTGCTCCCTCTGAATGTGAATAGGGCATGGTGAAGCTGTTCATATGTACAACGATTGTTTATGACGTGTTTTAGGAGAGGAAGTATGAGGTAGTGGTGTTAGGGTCGATGAGCTTTGTTGTTGTCTGGTGTAAGTGAAACCGCTAGTGTACTCGCGAGCAGGTTAGTTGGGCAATAGTTTTGGTTAAGTTGCATGACTGCGACCTGCGATTGGAAGGACCTACGGCTGCAAAGGAGTATTTTGAGTGACTTTGGTCAAACGGAGAAGAGCCATAAAAGCGTGGAGCAATGAAAAGCCTCGCCGTAATTCTACGACTGTGTTTTCACAACCGGAAGGATGGAGTCGGTAAATATAGAGCTAGCACATACTTGTTGAAGTTTTGGGAAAGTCTCGGGGGTAACGCGTAATATAGCTCAAGTTCTATACGTATTAACATACGCCTTTTCCTCCACTTCCAATGCGTCCTTTGTTCGCTTGGGCGCGCAAATTCGTATGGTAATGACTTGCTCTGCAATGCGTTGATACTTACTGTTCACGCACCAGTGGATTAGTGCGGTAGACGAATACTCTGTGATTTTCTACGACGTAAGTTGAGGCAGAGCCATGATTAGATACGCACACTTCGTAAGTCGAGATCACACTAGGCGCTATTCATTAATCGCGAATCATTATTGTGGGTCTTGTATGATTAGGCTAGAAATCTCGGAAAAATATTGACTCGTAATATTTCGATTTCGCGTCACCCGGAAACTTTTATTCGCGTGCCTGTGTCTCGCCTTGATGATGAGTGTCAGTGACCGCGATCGCTAGACACCCTGCTCTCAACAAGTTCCCATCACGTGAGTTGTCTGAGCCAATGTTCTAGAGAGGCTCTACTCCACACTGTTATCTTCCCGAGCAGCTTGTGATTTATCTAATTCATTCACGATCGGCAGCTACTTTGGCGATGATGTCTCGTCGTGGCATTTACAACACTGCATGATAATTCTAGAAAATCATTCAAGCCAAACGAAAATCCGATGAGAGATCACAAGTCCAATATGTACAAGAGCACTTTATTTGATGCTGGGCTTCGCTAGAAACGGGGTTTCATAATGTCGCAAGGCCCACAAACATCAAGTCGGTATAAAACTAGGGAACCACAGACAAGCACGATGACATTGTACCATTCGCGTGTCAGCGATTCCTCCTTGAGCTCAATATTCTGTTTTTCGGAAATACGCGGTCTGGAATCACCACGGTTTAATGTAGAACTTATGGATAGTCGAGGATAGACCGGAGGCATGGAAAGAAGAATATAAAGTGTTGCCTGTCTGTGAAAGCTGTACCTATTGCGCTCGGAACCGAGTTCTCGATATCGTAACGACCTCACGTATTCCTACTTTTAGGGCTACGTTCACGAACGCTCAAATACGTTCATCTGTTTCTAGAGTCTTCGATAAACAAGACGCTGACCGACGCGGAGACGGTAACTCAGTGTCTCACTCACGGATTACTCTTGGCGAGACGAATACGGAATTGATTTATCGATAAGAGAGCTGTCTAACGAAGCCACTCCGGGCGCGTTGACTGTACGCTCTGGAGACGATAGCTTTTTCGATAAGGCAAAGAGAAGGGGGAAATAG
The DNA here is from genome assembly GCA_008642245.1 of Bassia scoparia. Lineage (NCBI taxonomy): Eukaryota > Viridiplantae > Streptophyta > Magnoliopsida > Caryophyllales > Amaranthaceae > Bassia > Bassia scoparia. The sequence continues at coordinate 34,472 of SNQN01006605.1, read as the reverse complement.
TGACTCTCGAAGACGACTTCGGAGTCCGAGATTGTCAGATAGACTGAGAGAGGGCAAGACAGTGCAATTCGACGTCTGTCGGGACAAGCGCTGGAGTGTATAGCCTCTGGCTATTACGCTTCGCGTGGGACCATGAGCGGGACAGGATGCTGCTTGAGTTGCTGGAAGGCTGCTCTGTTCTTCAGTCCCAGCTATGAACATAGAGCAGAGAGTTTGTATATGTTACGATATAGAGAGAGCCGGTGATCCACGCCTATGTCGGCTGCTGCGGTTTGAATGTGGCATTAAGTAGATATCGTGTCTGAGAGTACCTAATTGTAGCGGGGCCATGTCACTCATACCTCCAGGTGCGGAGCCTTGGACCTCCTCGTACTGGGAAGAAATGCAGGGCGCGCGGTACCCCACCTTGGGGACTCCATGTTGATAATTGCTGCGGTATCTCTCGTATAGGAAAAGATGGTTGAGCAGTGCTGACGATTTGGACCAAATGATAGCCCTAATCTTTCAGCGAAATCGAGAGACCAGAACCAGTTGAGACTGACCGACATAGGCGTACTGAGTCTTTTACTTGTTACTATCGCTGCAACTTTTCATCCGCAATGTTGGGAACTTGTAACTTGTAGCCTGTCCGATGAGGTAGCGGAGGACCTGTGTTTGCTGCAGAGAGATGTCGCAGAGTTGTATCTTTAGAGTATGTAAGTAGTTCCCTCTTGAATTGTGGGGAGAAAGGCTGGCTTGCCTCGAGTGCTCCTGGGTCTATAGAACAGTCTATGTATTTTTTCGCGAGAGCGTTATGTCCATTTAACATATGCAAGATGTTCTTGAATCTCGGGTCGGGATGGGTATTGGTATGACCAGATTTCTGAGGGAAGGATGCTCCATCTTGACCGAAGGATTGTCTTGTGGCTTAGGTCGTCGTATTATAGACATAGAATTTTTGTTCGAGCATGAGAGTCTTGGTACTGTTGGTGGAAAGAGTCTTTGTCAGGTCTGGTTTCAAGAATGATCCTGGAGCCGTCCTGTCTAGTTGTCTGGATTCTAGAACATGCATTTGAAAGAGTCTCCTCTTTGAATTTGAGCAAGTATGTTCAGTCTAGATCTCGGGGTCACTAGACATGGAGCATAAACTTGTGATGAGCAAGAGTGCATGGATCTACGCGTCTGGTCTCAAGTACGACTGATTTGAAAGGACTTTGAATTTGAAAGAGTGGCTAGTCTTAGAGGTGGTATCTAGACTTGAGACTCTGTAGAGTGTGCGGGGTTCTTGAGAGTCTGACTTCTACTGTATGTATCAGCCATCGAGGGTGGATAAAGTGGGTATGCTATGTTAGGTCTGTAATCTTAGACAACGTAGGCTATTGTACGTCAAAGTCCTCGATACATTGAAAGAGTGTCAGGGAATAGGGCATGGCCTAGCGCTCGGTTCTAGACGTGAGGACCGAGATACTAGAAGTACGAGCGCAAGATCCCCTATAGTGCACTTCGGAAGGTGCCACGGGGTAATATTGCAATTTCGGAGTGGCCAATTTGGGGACTAGTATGGGTAGCATGAGGAGGATTGAAATGGTGACCACTTTGGCACATACGAGCGCCACTATGTCCCGATTGAGCGTTTGATTTTTGACAAACAACTTTGACAGAGACAGTGACTTTGATGGAAAGAGACAGGGTCCAAAAGTGATTTTTCAGATTTTCCACTTGATGAGCAATTAAAGATCTTGAACACTGTATAGGGCCTTAAAGGAGAACAAGAAGCCCCCAACTGGAAATTAAGGAGCCATGATTTGAACAACGGAGCCCCCAATGCAGAGACTAGGCCATGTGCGTCATACGCCCGGAGGGAGTTCACAATACGTCAACTGAGAAGTAGAGTAGATTGTGTGGATGAGTTCCCCCAACAGATCTGTACTGCTCGCATGAAGCCTCCTCGAGCACTTTTGGAATTTCTGAGGGACCTCAGAAGTGTCAGGGCCGTGGCTTATCCTGGTTCTTTTTGGGATTGACGTTCATGGCTCGAGCCTTCCTGTGAAGTGCGGTGGAGGATCCATGTAGTATGATTAACTGGTTATGGTTTCGAAGGAGAAATAACACAGGTCAAACCTTTTGGACTAGGGGTCAAAAGATGTGGCTAGATGGCGCCCCTCCTTGGGGATAGGTGGCTGGCATAATGATCGTTGGTTGTCTAAACATGGAGTGACCTCATGGGATGAGGTTCTATAACTGGCAAAACCATAAGAATCGGCCGCAAATTTCGCTTAGCGAGGCGTTTCCAGGTGGCTAATCAAATGACCGAAGCTCCATACCAAGGACTGCAAAAATTCTGTAATGCGTAATTCGGTAAGTACAATGCTGATTAGCTCCCGCGGTCGAACGACGTCGCATGGATTAGAGGCCGCTTCACATAGTGATCACTTACGGTCACTGCAGCACGCAACCGCGACTTAGTTGTTTCTGAGTAGGCGTATATTCAGAGTTAATTTTGCTTACTTCTCTGTGTGTTATGGGGAGGTGCTCTTTGTGGTTGTACGGCCATGTGAGGGCGTTGAGTGTGTCGTGCGATATGAGAGTTGACACGAATGGCTTGATTGAAAGTAGCATGTTCCTCCACAAGATGATCGCGGGACAGAGTAGTCATCATTATTAGACAGTTCTCTGCCTTTTGTGTGGAGTGTGTCGGTCGCTTTGTACTTTGCGGTTGGGTGTGTATTCGCGGGGACTTTTTAAATATGGGATCTCTTTGTATTTATGAGATCTGGAAGGGTCAACGGTGGGATTTCGACTTTGCATATTTTTGGTTGTTTGCCCATTGAGTTATTCTTCGCTTTTATTTTTTCTTGACTTCTTTATCTTTGCCAACGTGTGCCTTTTCTATACGCACGGAGTCGGTTCAAAGGGTTAGTAGATGTGGGATGATGATAAGAATGACTCAGAGTCTGAAATGGATAGTGTTTATATGGCCTCAACCAAGGGTTTCGACGATATGGCGAGATTATTTGACGTTTGTATTTTGACAAATATGTTGGATATGGAGCGAACTGATTGAATTGGTGGTGACATTTTATGTGAGGAGCCTGTGAAAGCATATGTAGCCCCTCTCTGTGGTGTCATTGAAGCAGTTGTGGGATTAATAAATTAATCAGTTTTTGCCGGGAGGGATACCAGAGTTATGGGGACAATGAGTTGTTGAGACTTGCTAGGAAAGTGAGAGAATCAAACTAATGGTCATTGCGACAGAAAGAACAAAATAGGAACCCTGATTAACTGTCTAAATTCGCGGAGAGAGCCAGGTCTTCTGCAAGATTGAAAGTACAAGGCCTGATTGTTATTACTGACGGCGGGCGAGCAGAGGAAGTAAACTGACCTCAAAGGACTATCTGTAGGGAGGTTAGAATAGTTGTACAGTATCTAGCTAGCGCACCTCCCGAAAGGGCACGATCCGAAGAACCGAGAGTGATATGTAGTGAAAGGGCAAGCGCTAGGATCGAAGTTCAGTGACTTAGAATATTCCAATGTCCTTCGTGGCGGCTAGTACTCACTGGGAGGCTTTGAGGGAGTGTATAATGTCTGAGGTGGATTATGCAGTTTTGTCTCCAGTTGGGGTATCTCAAGGAGGCATGGGATTGGCACGAGCCTTTTCTGGTCTTTGTGGCCATTTGGAGCAGTGATGGAGGGTAAATAGATCTAGTGAATGTCTTTTCGTTGGATCGGCGTAGGAGATGTGTTTAGGGAGTATCTCTCTTGCCTCATCTTGGGGGCAGTCGCGAAAGAGCAAGTCGCGAACCATAAAGGTCTTTTCGTCTGCAGATAGTGTCTGGACGAAGACATTGATCAAGAATTGAGAACTCATTAAGCTGGGAACCTGAAACAAAAGAATGGTGGCCAACTCACCACCTGGCACCTTGTACATGTCTATGCATAAATCGTCGCTCTAGTAGAACAAGACCTAAACGTCGAGTCTCCTATCAGATGAGGCGGTTTCTCGGGCGACTTAAGAATGGACACTCGAAAGTAGACCTTGAATGGGCTAACCTAAATCTGAATTTAAGGGTGCTAGACTCGAAGAAAAGGTTCAAACCTAAGATGGGCCTAACTATTCAGAATTAAAGGACCTCTTAGAACCTACGAGACGCCACTTGATTAGCGAGTGAATGGGCCTGCACGCCTTCAACATTAGGACACAGTTCCTAGGGTTAAGTCTACTTGATTCCGCACCGGACCACTTATGTTCACAACATATTTTTCTCATCGACAGCTTAATAATTCGCACAATTAGGAGATGCGAAACTAGATGTCCACGCTATTCAAGACTCTATGGGTTTGATGACAGTTGCTAGAAGTCGAACGTAATTTCCAGAAATATATAGGTTCTTGATATTTGTAATTTGATTGATACCTAATTCAAGATTTAAGGGGCTCAATAAGGTCGATTATAAGTCTAGTATTTAAGACTCTTGGATTGGAATCTGAACCTGTACACGCTACAGGATTCGGACGGCTGGTACTCTGAAAGAGTGGTTAGACAATCTGTATATTGGGTATTTTGGCGGAGGGAATATACCATGGGCAGGATTTAGAGACTTTGGACTGCGTCATGTTCCTGGTATACGCCATATGAGTGTACAGAGACTTGTGGGGACATGGTAGCGCTGATGAGCATGTCCAAGTTACCAAGTATCAAATTCGCACTTGAAACACAAAAACCAAATTATTGACTCACAGCTTGCTTAAGGGTGCAGGGATTCTAAGTGAACTTCCGATAGGATTCGGGGATCCCGATGGTATTTTGGCTCGCTTAGTACTCGAAGATAGTAAGTGGGTTCTTTGCGCTTACAAGTAGATGGTCCAACGTTCCACCACCTACAAATAGGTTGGTGAGTATGGCCGGAGAATACCCTTATATGCACGATCTCGTACACGTGCATAACGCGGCATGGGCCGGGATAGGACGGTCACGGTATTAAAGTACGAGAAAATGGAGAAACAAGAAAGAGACAAGACGAGGGACAAGAAGAATTTCTCTATGTGGTTTTTTGATTGGTCTTAGACACCAGGTAAGATAAATTTATCATCGAGCCACTATGGTTGGTCAACTTGATAGATAAATCCCCCCTGGGTGTTAGAGGTTGATCTCTACTCACCCCGATGCATAGAACATGTCCCATATTGAAACCAAGGTGCTAGGAATGACCCTCAATAGCCTAGGGTACAACGCTAAAATTCAAATTGAGAGTCCTATTACTTATAGCTTCGCGTAGAAGCTCGAGCGGAGATATCTTCTACCCGGTTTCGATAGCTACTGTCCCCCTCACCAAATTTGGCTTGTTATTCTCCCCAAGTATTGAGGCCGTCGCCAAAACTCAAAGCGATGATGGTGAGGGCGTGCTATCGCATCCCACCGCGCTTAGCAGAGTGGCGTGACCTCTAGATATCTCAGTCTGTATGAGGCCTGGAGGAGGTATGAAGCGCGCATGGATAATCTCGTCGATGTGGCGAACCAGTAGCGCCGCAGTATGGGCCCTGAGTACTGTCGATGCCGAAGTGTCGGTCGACAATGTGTCAGCTGGCGTGATGGGGAACCCACCGGCTAGGGTCACTGAGGGCCAATGACATGAGGGCTGAAACAAGGCGACATTGTCTTGCAGATCTCGAAATGGGATGCACGATATAGGTCTTGAAGTGTCGTCTTTATTTAACCGACAGGCTAGGCACACCGAATGCACACATTGGTTCAGGTTCTTGCCCATTGGTTTCAAACGCCATTAAATGCAAGCTAGAATTTTTTTTTTTTTTTTTTTTTTTTTTTAATTAATCACATTAAGGCTGCTCCTTTACTCATAGCAATAAATTGGACGTTCCTGTAAGTTTTGGATCAAACAAGTAAACGCGCTAGATCGATCAGGGGTTCGAGTTGGTGAGATCATGGTACGAATCAGATCTGTAACCCCACAGCATCTAGCGATTGACAATTCACCCTGAACCAAGTGTAAGAACATATAGTATACAGTTTCTAGTGGGGCTTGGCTTGGTAAACATAACGAACCGGTCTCATTGTAATGAGTGCCTTCCCAATATACAATCAACATCTGAGAACATATTGGACACCTATCAACGAAACTTATTGATAGTATGTGACATCTGAAGAAGACACGCACTATATTAATACTTAGGTGAAAGTTGCTATTATGTACAAGGCAATGACTGTGATACTATAGGTCACGGCAAGTTCGCGATTCTACGTTCTCGGTCGTAGGGGTCTACGGGATGGTCAAGGGTGTATAAAGAGCGTGCCTATTGGACAACACTCGCGTTCGTCGGGGATCCTTCATGTCCATCCGGATTTCCGATTATGTAATGACTGTTGCTAAGATTCGCTGACTCATGGGAGGCGATTGGAAGTATCGTTCGCCATTCGGTTCTTCGCTGGTTCTAGCCAGCAAGTAATTACTGTGATGCCACTAGCTGTTGTAATTCACGATGATGCCATGATACAGAACCTGATAGATTACAAACGGGTTGAAACATACTGTTACACGACAAAGCAATACGGGTGTAGGGCGTAAGGCACCTCAATATAATAGCAGGGCTGAGTAGATGCTCCTTTCTGCACCTCTTGTCAATTATGGCAAATAAAATCAATAGTATGATTTGAGCAGAGCCACTATAAACTGAAAGGGAGTTTGACCTCTGATCGACTTTGAAGATGGGTCCTGTCTAATGCAGTGGATGAGACAAGCAAACGGCGTTAGTATGACCATAGAAGTGATGTATAACTAAGGGTTGTCTAAACTCAAGAAGACCCATAGGAAACATTGAAAAACATTAAATAAAACCCTACATATTTACATGAAAACGGGTCGCTGTGTGACAAGTGAGTTTTAATGCTTTAATTGATTAAACCTCACAGGAACATCACATCGGGTTGAGATGGGAGCGACTCGATTGAGAGCTGAGCAGCAGCGGCTAGAGACAAAAGGATTGAAAAAGATTGACAGCCTATGAGACGTTTCTGGCTTTGTAGTTTGGTAGTGAATGGGCTATCGCAGATTTAGGTCAAACCCCATTAATTTTATTCTCGCTCGACGCTCGTTGATGGTTCTTCAATGATCGTTCGAAAAGAGCCGAATCGACGTGCTTCCAGAGAAGGAATGGCGGAATTGCTCGTACGATGTGTTTTGAGTGTTTTAGAGAGAGAAGAGACTAGAACGACTGTGGGGTAACGATTACTCGTTGCCATCTTCGTGTTTGATCTGTCAAGTGTGTGCTCGCAGTTGCCTTGGGTTGACAGGTAGTCCGGGGGAATGGACGGTCCCTCCCGGGCTAGACTGAGCAAGGCAGGAGGGGTAGGTCAGTTCTCTATAGAGAAGTCCCGGGCACGAGAGGAGGCAGAGAGAATAAATTCGGAGAGCCTGAAATAGGATCCGTGAAGAACGCTTGCGTAGGGAACTATCCGCTGAAGGATGGATGAGGCAGAGGCGTATATACGCTCATGTAAAGGGGAGCGTATTAACGTCAACCTCCAGCGTATATACGCTTCTCACGGTCTTGCCGCATAACGTGGTTTTGGACTAGAATCGTCTATTGAGATGGTCGTGGTGTCCTGAGCGTACGTGGTACGCAAGGCATGTCGGGATGCACGCTTGGTTTGACTGCGCGTGGGTGGGCCTTCGCTCTGCCCGATTGGCCAACTGCTTGGTGAGGAGAGTCAACCTTCTCTTAGTAAGCAATCAAGTTAACTGCCTTGTGACCGGGTCAGTTGTGGGAAGCGAATGGGTGAGGGCGATTGGACCTCTTCTCCCCTGCATGCGTTGCCCGATCACGCACGGGGAAGTGGCCGTTGTTCCCTCTAAGGGTTGCCCTCCCGCGTTCTGTCTGATTGACAGGTTTTAACATACACGAGCAGCCGTATAGTAACGACGTCGCTCACTGGATCGAGCTGGTGGTCATTTCGGCTTCTCCAGGATCCACTCCTGATCAGACGTGATACCGCCAACCAATGATTTCTGTCTCGTAACTATTGATCAAGGTTCGCACAATATACAAACCGAATACGTTACGAAAAAAATATAGTGTGATTTCCTGTGACGAGTTTTAATCATATATAGTTCACGCTGGGGATGACAGCTGGGCACTGCTACTTCCCTTGGTAATGTCTGATTCCGGCGGTCTGTCGTCCTGAAAGAACAATCCGGACCTACTTGGTCTCTTTGCTCCATCGCGAACAGACAACGTGAGCATTTCTAGAATGTTCTACGAGCGATCTCAAAACGTTAGTACTGTACCCGGGTATTTTCTGAATTATTCACCGGGGTGATTTTTCTGCGGAAGAATGACTCTTCGCGTATTTCATCCACTGCAAATGCTAGAGATACTTACATGAGAAGAAACAAAGAGCATACGCACATTATGTAAGGATAAACTGAATATGTAGAAAAAGCTATAAGATTAGGTGAGGCGGTAGGTTCCAGCTGACATAACGGTGGGTGACGCATCTCAGATAAATTGAAGGATGCCAAAAAAAAAGCATTGGACGGAGAATGCGGGCTCTCTCAACTCCCTTTTTATAGAGCGATTGGGAGGTAAGCTTTTGATGTACTGAAATACGTCTTGATTGATGTAGTTTATGAGAGAATATCCTCCCGCACCAGCAAAATGTATGGTTTGACTTTAAAGTGACCTTATGCTCAATTCATGTTTCCGAGTGTCCATACTTCGACGCCAATCTACGGTTGAGGATCTAGTAAAGACTGTTACTCCGTGATGTAGGTATGTACACTAAGCATTTGTCTTTGTCTCACGAGCTTAGAAACCTAACGAGAGGCGTCGCGCTATGATTGAGGTCTTGTGGTCGAGTCACGGAATTTAACTTCATTTGGGGAGACACATTTTCAGGTGTCTACAAACACATGATGAAAAATATTTTGTTTCTAGAATTTTTTTATTAGTTTTTTTGAAAATAATCGTCGATTTCCCCAAACATTAAAGACTATCTTCCGTATTAGTGTATTCTACTCTGTCAAGCTTGAACCACACTAATCTAAAGGAATCCCCATACATAGTCGACCTGTAACATATATCTTGGGGTTATGGGTGGGCCCATAATAGCCACGTGGACTGGCCAAAACGACTAGAACATTAAAATTTAATAAATGGGGTTGAACACGAACACGACTGGAATACATGGGGTTAGATTCAGGTTAAAATTCTAAACATCGAAATCAACCTGAAACTTAAAAATTCTCTATTTTCCTCTCTTTCTACCTCTATTTCTTGGCAAAAATCACAAAAAAATCATCTCAAAACTCCTTAAAATCGTAATTAATAAAAAAAAAGGAACATGGTCTTAAAAGCTGGTTGGGAGTTCTATTGGTTGGGGGCGATTTTCAAAGACAAATATTTAGGTAATTTTCGTTATAATTTTCCAATACGAAAAGTATAAATGGGTCGCCGAAACGACCATGAAAAAAAATGGTCTGGGTTAGTACAAAAATCTCGAAACTGGAAAAAAAAAAAACAGGATTTGGGTTTAGGTCAAGAAACTCAACACGAACAGACACGATCCCATTTGCCACTTATGGTACAGTGCCGGACACCGGTTATTAGAGTAATTTAGTATTATTAAAAAACGTTTCTATGAGAGATAAGTTCATCCAGTCAATTAAGACACAAACTAAATAGATCACACACATAAGTAGGGTATCAAGAATGTGTTACTTAGATAGTTTCGATTAGAGAGATAACTTAATCTAGCTTAGTATCGACTGTGAGGTAGAGAGTTCAGTCAATTGGATAATGTGAATCGTATTTAACACGTAATGTACACACAAATAAAATGAGAGGTAAGTTGTGGTGTCAATAGTGGAATAGTCCAATAAAACATTCGAAGGATCTCTTCAAGTAGGAGGATTAATAAAAATATAAAACAGTAAATAAAAGAGTCCGAGACCATTGTTATTTCGGCGAAATTTTGGTTGTGAAACATTTGGAAATGTCAAGAAGATAAGTAGTAGGATTTTAAAAGAAGGAATCCATCATTATTAACGCTACACGCATAAACGTTGCATGCGTTTATAAGTGAAAACTATAATTCTTAACACCAAAGATATAAATATTGGAATATTACTTATTAAAGATAGTAGGAAGTTATCATGTGTAGAACTGTTTTATCGTTAGCCGACATGCTATAGTAATTCTCCTCGTGTAGACGCTCTGTTTATAGAAATTGAGTTTATAACTTCTATCATCACTTTAGGAACTATTTAGGGGACCCTATGGATACTAGTAATTGGATAAGTGGTATCCTGCTCCGTCAGTCGTATTATCTTCGTCGAAAGCAATAATCCTTATTCATCGTCCGATCAAACCGCTACTCTCAGATACTCTTCATAATTGATAGCTTGTAGAGCGGTGGTTATATATCACTTTATAAGAAGTATCCTCGCTATATCGAATTGTGTGTGTTGTTACGTCTCTTGTTCCTTATCATATCATTTGTCCATCATTCTTTGCATCACACCAATTTAGCACGACTAGTGTGTAGAGAGACATAGGTGTCATCCATAGATCTGCGCTGCATTGAGCTCTTCAGCTTGAATTTGTCAAGTCAGTACCCCTACGTGTCACATAGTGTCAACTCAGATATTAAGGTCTTCTGCTATGTAACTCATCTCTTCATCAAGGTTCCGAACCTAGGAGTGAGTGCATGACAGATTTACTTCGCCGCTATATTTCGATACATGACGTTCTTGTGCTTCAATTTTTTCTTTCACTCGTCAGCGGGGTACATGACTCAGATAAAGTATCTTAGTGTACTGTATATATCCATCGCCTCGATGTCGACCTTAAACTACTCGAAGTAGCGGACGTGCGCTCGAATATACTAAAGTCAATCATCGGCACACAATGTTATGTGATAATATTAGATAAATTTAATTACCACGAAGACAACTAAACTAGAATAAACATGAGACACATCAGCAAATGCCACATTACTACACAAACTCTGGGAAATCGAGTAAAAATAATCTTAGTGCCCTTCCTGTAAAAGCTAACTATCATATCTTCTATCCTGTTTAACGGTTGTGCTATTGATAACATAGTATTGTGAATTAGTTTTATTTGCTAACCAATACCATTCGGATAAATATTCACTGTTATATAACAGTATGATATTGAAATTAGGCGAACTTTTACATAAATAAATATAAAAAATAGTCACAGATATTATTATAAAAGGACATGGCCTCATAATTGTGTTGTGTACACAAACTCGAATAGAAGCCTATATTTATACGACACACATAGATATTACCGAAAAACTTCCAATAAACTTAAATGAACTTTACACTACACACTAATAATATTTATCCACTTTTACACTGCTGAAATATTTCAAATTCATAAAAATATTAGGTTACGGAGGAATCATTGGCAGGAAATGTACACATAAATGCAATACTTTATTACGATACTAAGAAATGACGTATATATAGTTAGATCTAGAAGATGTTTCAAAATAAAAATCCTAAACAATTGCACAGCAGAAAATCAGTTACGACTAACTGCAACAGTCTCTAAAATCTTCATACTCACAGACATCATTTGTTCAAACATTAATTCTTACAGATCTTCCTCGATCTATACATGTAAACATAAGATTGTAAGAAAAAACAATTGGAAAAACAGTATCATGACGTCGACCAATAAATGAATCTAATGAAAACCCCAACGACAATTGAATAACATATTCTTTAATACTGTATAAGTTTGACAATTAGGGTTGATAATTTTTCTGATCTCGTGAGTAATACGCAAAGTAACATTCGATGTTAGAAGTCGCAGATACGATATGACCGTTTAGCTTTAAGCACTCTATATGTACTGGAATGGCTATGTTTCCGCAGTTTCCTCACGCTGCTCCACGCTACTCATGCTTAGTCATCTGGATCGACGCATAGGCAGGAATCGTAGATATGATTATTGACTTTATCAAAATCCTGTGATAAAACTCTGCATGACACGCGCTTTTCATTTCCAACTTAGAGATGTATATGCTAATGGAATAGCAGACACAGGCAGTCCAAGCCTAAAGTTTTCTTAGGCATATCAGAAAGGCTGGGTAGGGCAGATCATTAATAACTCCACAAAGAACATCTATGATTCTTCAACCACACATGAGTACATCAAAACATAAACTGAAGAGACTGATAATACAAAATTAACTAAACGGCAGTTCAACAATCTGTCTCCGTTAACAAAACTTGAGACTCATTGGGAGCGGAGGTCATACCGTACCACCACTGACCCTTGATTCATCGGTAGATTAATGCTTTCATTGATTTTAGTCTTTAAATTACTCATTCACTTAGGTACAAAAACCACATTCACTGTATGGGGTTGTGCTGCATTAAACCACTTACAACATTATATTGAGCCGGTGTCTAGAATCGCAACAATCAAATAGGAGTCTACAGAAATTATAGTACTTGTACCCATACTCTTTCAAATACTGCTAGAGTTAGCATATTAGTGATTTGCTGATTTTCAAATATAGCAAATAGGGATATCAAAAGTCCCAAAATACATGCCCTAGCTTCCCGGTTCTTACTACATTATTCGGATAGCCGAATATGGTCCTACGAGAGTTGACATGTTGGTTACATACTACTTCACAACAACATTATGATGTTACCAGAGCTATGTCGTAGAGTGAGTTTTGGATTGTACATTTTATATGGATTGAGTATTGATATTAGAGTTCGCATCAGTTACAATAAGGTTAGTGCATTAATCTTTTTCTGGTCTACAGAGACACCATCCTCGTAGAGATGCCCAGCTATCAATGACCTCCTCAAATTGACCCAGACGTACAACATCATAAGGGCGTCTCCACTACTTAATGCACTAGTGAATAGCTCACACAGAACCAAATGTGTACCAGTATCAATTCCGGCCCTCACCTTGGTGTATTATTGGCTAATCATACTGTCTCTCGAGTAGTCGGATCAAAGGCCCATAAACAATGATATAGTATTCATAAATGTAAACCAGGGATGTGCTGAGGATGTGGGGTTGGCAGTCGGACTCTCTGGCCACCTGAATAGTGTTAGATGAATGTTGTCTCAAACTTTAGCCCATCTGGGATAAACCCCATTTGGGAATAAATATCCGTTTATAAATATAAGAGGACGCGTTGATCAGGCGTACGACCCTAGTAAGGGAAGCGAATAAATTCGGCAACCAACCCGCTGATTGTCAATACTCTAGACGGTGCACAAATCAGAGTTTTATTGCCATCCACAAATTTTTAACTCAATTGAGTTTTAGACACCTTCACATGACTCACAATTCACGTTTGGATTCTTTTAACTCTAAACCATATCCTTTTATTAATAACTGTTGGATCAAAGCAACTACTCGTCAATAAGACTTGAATACATCCTTAAACTCATCATAATATGTCATGAAAGTAATAAATTCCCTCATGAAGCAAGATACACTTAACTTCCATTAAATTCAACCAATATATGATGTCTACAAACCAAGTAATTATGAAAAGATTAATCAAAATCTCCCAAGATCATCCTAGGACATACCACATTTTAATAAATACTTGAACTATGACTGTCGGTAATTAGCATTATCCGTGTCTAACAAACAATTCCAGTGAATGAATTCCACTCCATGCCACTAAGTTCAATAAACAACCACAAACATACATAAGATTCAAGGATTACGCAACAAGTGGACGTGACCTTAGAGACAATTAAGAAAGTTGAGCCACGTTATGAACGTCACACTCGGCCTCCATTAGAAGCTCCTCCTATACATATTAGTTGAAGATTTGAATCACACAATTTATTAAATTGTGAACAGCAATACTAAGAAGCTTAATAAAGGCCCATAAAACCATTCAATAATAGTTTTTTATTCTCACAAAAGACCCCTATTTGATAGTATTGATATATACTATAGTCTAGCTGAAAATCATGAAATCTAATTTTTCAAATAGAAATTTCGCACTTTAAATTCAAGTGAATAATTCTAACATTTGCCTTTGATATAAAACTTTAAATCGCAAAAACATTTATGCAAGAAGGTACAGTGGTACAATAATATTAAACCAATTTTTGATTTGATGTGAAACCCATTATTTTCAATACTCCTAACTTCAAAAATTTTATGAAAACCTAATTATAAAACTTGCAATAAATCAAAGTCTAGACTTCAACAAATATATTATATGTTCATTAAAACAGGCTTTAATTCATGGCCAAATCTTTTAGAATCATTCAAAGCCTCAAAGCACTCCTGAATCTGAATCTGAAATCTTGTTATAACCCCTTAAAAACTCAATTTTTACTTCAATCAATTTAATATTCATAAAACGAGTAATATTCATCCTTATCCCTAACATGAAAAACCCCAATTACACCCTAATCCAATTCAAAACACATCTGAATTTCCTTTATGTAATTGAAAATTAACAACATCATTCATACATCCAATTCATAAGAAAATGCAATTAAACAATGAGATAAATAATTTGGGATTATAAAGGCTTAAGATAAAAGAGCACTTGGGAAACTAATTTGCAAAGGAAAGGAGGAAAACAGTAAGAGGAAAGGGACGGTGGACCGAACGATGCCTGTGGTGAATGGCGGTGGTTCACAGCGGCGCTGCAGGTGCGGCTCGGCGGCAGAAGCGACGCATGGTCACGTGGCAGTCGACGCAGGCAATCGGTCTTTTCTTCCTCTCTTCTCTCTCGTTCTCTGTTGTTTTCCCCTTTTTTTTTGGTTTTTGATTTAAACGTGAATGAGTAAAGTGGCGTGTGGGAGAATATATTAAGGGAACCGTGACTTAGGTTTAAGATAGGTGGTTCAAGATTTTTTTTTTATAAATAAAATTAAAATTAAGTAATCATAAAATAAATCTGTTAAAAAAAGGATAACTTTTGTAATATATCTATAATTTAAACAAATTGTATATTTTCTTGTAAAATATTCGTAATATATTTTTAAGAAAATCTGATTATAATTATCCAAAATTGCGGGGGATTACACACCTCTCTTCGATTCAACTTCTACTAATACCTGCAACATTGTGATTGTTGTAGGTCTGCGTTCCATCTTGCGAGTTGCGATTCTTGTAAAATTTCTAATTTTACCTTCAACTCTACCTATAACTTTCTTTGATTTTATAGATAAAATCGAATAACAAATTCAGTTTGAAATCACATACCTTACACTAATCTTGCGGCGGCGAAGATGGCAGTATCGACAGCGTTGCAGATTCCGACTCGACGGTGAGGCACGCGTTGGGCTCATGGGTAAGGTAGTCAAGTAGGGGTCTCGTGGGTGAGGGAGTCGAATAGGGGTCTTCGATGACGCAGTCGAGGAGGGCTCATCAACGACGAATGGGTTGAGTGCATAAAAAAAAAATCGAAAAATCCCATATATCGAGAGTTGAGATGAGAGATAATAAACAGTTAGAAATTTTCAATAAATACCAGAAAACAAAATCATAATTAGGCAAATTAAAGAGTGTGATGAGAGGTGCAAATTAAAGAGTGAAATAAGCAAATAAAGGGAGGAGATGCAAATGAGCAAATTAAAGAGTGAGATGATACAAGAGAGAGAAGGGAGGAGTAAATAAAGWGAGGAGAGAGATTAGGTGAGGAGCAAATAAAGGGGGATGCGTGTATAAGGTGGGAAAAGGTGAGGGATAGTGCATGTATGGTGGAAAAAATTTTAGAATAAAAAATAAATAGATAAAATCGGTTTCTTTATATATTTGGTGGGTCCCATATAATTGACTTATAGTCTAAGAAATCGGTGCTGAAGAAACCAGTTTCTTAAATCTGATATAAGAGTCCGATTTTACTCAAGACCCGATTTCTTAACATAAGAGCTCGGTTATTTAATATCACCGACCTCTTAAAACTGATGATTTATCCAATTTTTGTAGTAGTTTTWACCCCCATTGTTGGATTGAGATCATTAATTTGATTGGCATAATTTCCTATTATATAGTTGGGTAAAACTAGTATTCCTAAGTGTTTTTGCATATTTGATTTCAAAACCCCTGGTTTCTAGTTTCCTTGTAGCCATAGCTTTCAAAAACAAAAAATTCTTGTTTTAATTCCCCCAAACTCAGTTGATTAGCTTAAGCACTCATTCTCGCCCTTCCATGTGGATCGACCCTAGACTTGCCTCTATACTTGTATAGTCTCAAGATTAGGCTTTATAAATKTTGTTTGATAGCCTCCACCTTGMTATATTTCCAACGAACCTTGGTGGGAGCACATCAAATTGGTGCCATTGCCGGGGAAGGCAAAGTGCTTGAGTTTTTGAAAACTTAGTTTGGTTTTAAAAAGGTTTTCCACCTTCACTTGAAGTTGCTTTTGTTCATTTTGAGCAATTTTTCCTTACATGCAAATACGCGAAACATTTGTTTTAGACCTTGATCCCGAATTAGAAAGAACTTTGAGAAAGATTTGTAAGGCAAGAAATGGGTTCAAGGCTAGTGAGAAAGAAGAGAGAGCTCTGAAGAAGAGTTAAAGAATTCATGTAGAGAGGAGAAGGAAGTTGAGGAGTTTGAGATTGAGAGAAGGAAAATGTTGAAATAATGGCTAGACCTTTGAAGGACTTGGGAACCACGCTCGTATGCAACTACAAAAGCTATTGTCTTACCCAACATTGAAGGGAATTTTGAGAATGACCAACCTTATTCATTGATTAAGTCTAGACCTTCAATGGACTTAAGAGTTAAACACATAAACACTTAGGATTTTGAGAAGTATGTTGACTCAATCAAGGTGAATGGGTTAGCTAATGAGTATTATTAGGCTAAATTGTTTATTTTTCTCTATTGGAAGGCTTGGATTGGATTTGAGAAGGAAGAAAAAGCCTAACTCCTTGACATATGGGAGGAGACAACGAAATCCTTTTTGCAATAAGTTCTATCCACTTAGGAAAACGGCCGAGATAAGGGCCAAGTTGCAAGGTTTTGCGCAACGTGTGATGAGAGAACCTATCCGAGGCATGGGAGAGGTTTAAGGAATACAAAGAGAATGCCCCCATCACGGAATTCCAAAATGGCTTTTGTATCAAAACATTCTATATGGGCTAAACAACTCAAGCAAAACGAGTTTGGATGCCGGAGTTGGAGGTCCTATGTAAACAAAAGTGAAGATAGATTGAGGAAATTGTTGACAATTATGCAACTTGAAAAGAGGGTGAAGCGGCCTGCCCCAAGCCAAAGAAAGGCACGATCCACTCACTTGGTGAGGCGAAGTGGATGAGAAGCTCTTGGTGGGAATCAAGGCAATCGTGGAAATCCCTAGAGAAGAAGGGAATAATCCTCCTCTCAAGCGACTCCACCCACCCTCCTTAAGGGCCAAGGTAAGTAAAACACCTCAAATTTACAATTCCATGCCAATGGGTTTATGTTTTAACAATTGTGGTGCTTATGATCATTTATCTTCTGATTTCATTTGCAAAATGTGTCCTTAATTGATGGAAACTATGTTGAGAATGCCTTGTGACTATGATTTTGAGCAATGTAACTTGATGAGTGACAATGGGGCAGGCCACGGTTTGGTGGCAACTCGAATGCTTTGGGCAATGAGGGCCCCCTACAACCACCCAAGCCAATTAAATGGCTTTGGTTACTAAACAACTCTAACCAATGGGGTTCAACCTCAGAGAGGAAATGGTTTTGGTAACCAATAGGCAATTCAATCAAAGAGGATTTGGCCATCAAAACCTAACTTTGTGAATCAAAGTTATGGTTTGGCAAACCAAATTCCAAACCCCAATGGCAAGGGTGGTTTTAGGGGAATAACACCCACTTTGGGTACCAATGCTCATTCCCAGCCCAACCCCTTTCCATAGCTACTCAATCTAGTCCCTATTACCACACACCCCATTTTCAAGGGATCATCGCAAAGGACAATTCTTGGGGCCTAAGAGGAAACCAAGTTCCCCCATTTTAACAACAATAAAGCCAACAAAATTTCTAACCACATCCTCTCAAACAAAACATTACTCATCATCCAACACCCTCAAGACCAAAGTTCCTCAAAAGAAGGACAAGCAAGAGTTTCCGAGCTAGAATTGAACGGTCTGAGGAAACTGCAACCTTCCCAACAAACGCCTAAGTATTCAACCTTGCCAATCGATGCCTCGAATGCAAGAAATGATGGGGTACACATGATGATTTCAAGGAGGTGAGGGAGTTTGGTCGAGAAAGGGTAGATGAAGGATTGAGGTGAAAAAGAGCCAATTGAGAGAGAGAGAATCAATGAGCAAGAAAAGAGTGGGACCAAGGAGAGAGTGTCAAGAAACAAGGATGATAAGAGTGAAAACCAAGGAGCGTGAAAGCATGAATGATGGTGAGATTGACCAGCATGAACGATAACCAAGGATGATAAGTTGAAGAATTGCAGAGAAGAAAAACAGAGATGTTAAGAAGAAGGGCACGACAATTGAGGGAGGTGAGCTTTGTGTTAGCAAGACCCTTAGCTTAAAAGTAATATCCGAGATTCCAAACCGGGGAATTCCTGTGACTCATATGTTAGGAAGTTTCTCCAAATGCCTCCGATCCCACCATTCTAACTTTTCACCCGAGGAGCGAAATGTGAGTATGCCAATTCTCCCAATTCCTTGGAGTGCACTCAAAACAAGGGAGCAAAGAGCAAGAAAGAAAACAACATTGATGCCCCAAGAGTGATTTCGGAGAAGCTTAAAGGAGCCGAGCACCTTTTCCATCCCTTTGCACAATCAATGACGTCCTAGTCAAGGATGTTTTGTGTGACTTGGGTGCGGCATAGTGTTATGATGTACCCGGTGGTTCCTAAGGCTAGGGCTCACCACTCTCAACCCACCACCACTACCGTGCAATTTGCGGACGACACCAACCGAGCCGAGTTTCTGGTTGGAAGTTGCCGATGCAAAGAGCTCCAGTGTCGTAAGCAAAGTCAATTTAGAAATGATGATTTTTGGTGCTCAATGTGACAACAACTCCAAGATATCAGTGATTTTGGAGATGTTCCTATCCACCGCGGTAGCTTGTGCATTGATTCAAGGCAAGGCACCATTAGCTGTTACGTGGGCAAAGGAAGGGTAACCTTTCGTAAGAAAGAGGCTGCTAACTATTGGTGGTAAGTGCAATATGGTTTTGTTTCTCTTCTCATCCTTGCGATTTGCTTGATAGTATGTCTGTGATCTAACACCTTTTATTGACAGTTCGACTTTGTGGCCAAATGAGGTAGGTGATGGCGTTATGAAAAGGGCACCAAAGAGCAACCCGAAGATATGTATGGGTAAGGTCAAAGCTAATGATGAGCTCATGTGATTCTCCACTCTCAAGTGTTGAGACGGATGGTAAGGTGTACAATTTGGGAACTCCCGCTTTTTTCAAGTATCTAGGGCCGAAATGGCAAGAAAAAGGAGAAATCCCCTATGATACTTGAGGAGGTGCTCATTCTCTTTAAAAATTCTCTTGATGATTGTTTGATCTATTTGCAGATGATGATTTGTGCTCAGTGCCTAGTGCACTTCTACGTGCCTAGTGTTAAGGACCCTTGATGGGGCGAATGCGTCAAGCTAGTGAACGTTAAATAAGCGTTTCGGGAGGCACCCCGAGGGCTTCGGCCTATTCTCTCTTGTGTTTGTGTATTAAGCCATGCCTAAGGCCTTTTGTTTGTTGCTTGGTATGTGTCGAGTTTTTTTTTTGTGTGCTGTCTTTCATTTTAGTTTTTGGTTAAGTTCAAGGTTGATACGTTTGGCCTTCGTTGTTGGTTGTTGAGGAGGATGTTGATGGTGTACGTGAGTTGTCTTTGTGAGAATAGAGTGTTGGTGGTGTGTTTTGTGCGTAAGGTGGTTGTTTGGGGGTTTATTGAGGTGTATTGATGGTTTTTGTTTTGATTTAGGGCCTTGGTGCAATCGAAAAGGGTTCCATTTTTTGAAAAAAGAGAAAGAAATAAAAAAAAAATAAAAAGGGGTGAAAATAAGAGTGAGATAATAGTATACCAACTTTGTGGGAGTAGAAAAAAGTTTTCTTTTCTTTTTTATTAAAAAAAATCCCCCCTACTGATCTGGATAGGGATCAGATCATATATATTAGCTATTTTATTATTATTGTCGAATATTTGTTAGATTAATTATTTTGTTAGATTTATTTTGCTTATTTTTGGAAAATTCGAATTCAGTTTAGATTAGATTTAGTTTGTTAGGATATTTGTTCGTTAGGATATTTTTCTGATTTGTTAGGATAAATATCGAATTTCGGTTTAGGGTTAGTTTTAACTAGATTATATTAGGTTATTTAGGATATATTAGTTAGGATAATATTCTGGATAAGATTTATAACTTTCCATAAATATCTTAGTTAGTTTTAGATACTATTTTGTATTACTAAATAGGTTGCATTCTTTAATGAAAATTTAGTTTTTCGTTTGTCAAAAAATTCCTCTTTGTTCATTCAGAGAAAACTTGTTGAGTTTTGTGGTTGGTCCAGAAATTCACTTGATTAGCTACATTGTCGGTTGCTTCTTTGGAGCTGGTTCCACTTTGTGAGTTAGATCCTCAAATTTATGGTTGTGCTGGGAGTTTGAAGTTATTTTCATTCGTTTTATTCTCWTCCTTTGGGAAATATCAACAATWCGTCCTTAATTCGTGGTATTCGAGGGATTTGTGAGCATCTTGCTTATAAATCCACATCACCTACTCCCAKGTTTTTCCCCCTTATTTTCTTTCTTTCCTATTTTTCTTTTTCCCCTTTTTCTTTTTCCATTACCCCGACCCGACCCGACCCCACCCCCCACTCACCCTCACACCACACGTCCTCCCCACTCCCCCTTACCCTCTCATTTTTATTTTTCTTTTCCACTTTTTTATCCATCACTCATACTCACTCATTCATTCATCAAAAACATTCAAACTCAAACCCCATTTTTTCACCACATCACACAAAATTTTCACCAAACTTCACACAAATTTCCTTCCTTTACATTTCCCCTCTATTAATTTTCAATTCCGAGCACTTTGGATTTAAGTGGTTTTTGCTTGAGGCTTAGCAAATCTTTGAAATTTTTMGTTTTAAGCTTGGTAACATTCTCTAATCTCTTCATTTAATCATTTTTCAGAATTGTTATTGAATTTGGATGCTTGGTTTGTTAATTTTTCAAGTTTTCCCATGATTTCCCATGCGTTTAATTTGATAATTAGTTGAGTTTTCTTGTATATTTGTGAATTTTGTATGTTTTTCATGTGAATTTGGTTGTTTACTTCAAGTGAGTAATTTTATTTTGTAAGTATTTTTTGTGTGATTTACATGTAACTTAGGGTTTGAATTTTGGTTGATTCTTGTTAGTATGTTTGATTTTTGTTAGTTTTCGTTTAAATTTTTGCATTTTTCAAAATCTAAAATTATGCCCAATTTTTATACTAATTCAAGTTCAAAATCACATTTCCTATCTTTGTTACTAGCTGGCTTTGAAAGAACAAAAAAGAAAAGAAATCATAAAACGAGTGAGGATTTTAGAAAATCTGGAAAAAAGAGAGATTTTTGATTTTCAAGTGGCAAATTTGAACTTGTATTAGTATGCTTTTTACCTTTTTGTTTTTTTTATTGGGAATGATTTATATATTGAATTTTGTTCTTTTAAGCTAATTTTGGAAGAAATTTTCAATTGTGAGGTGATAAAATAAGAGGGAGCCTATTTATTTATTTATTTAATTTTGGTCCTTGTGATGAAATGAGTTGTTGTTGGTTGATTGATATTGCACTTGAGGGAGTTGTTGTTGTTGTGAGCTTTTTGAGCTTCTTATGTCATTTGATAATTGCTTGACCCTTTGTCTTCTAATTGGCTTGTAGGTACTTAAACACAATGTCAAGTCTCAACATATTTCTTCTCGTCCAAAATGAGCCATCCTCCTCCTCCTCCTCTTGTCCTCCAAGATAAGAGGAGGATGAATTGTTCTCCATGGCCCCAATGGAGCCTCGTACCTAAGATATCAGGGCGAGTGGAGAGTACTTGACTAGGCTCAACTCTTTCCGAGCAAGGAGGATCAACACCACATCATTTTGCCATCCTCCTACTTGTGAGGAGTTCGGGATTACGACTCATGTGGAGTTGTTTTTGGCGAATGTGGGGCTAAGTTCGCTATTCAATGTGCAAATCCTAGCCAAGTACGTGCCCTAAGTCTTTGAAAAGACCCCGGAGGCAATTCTTCCTCCTTTGACCTATCCAAAACTCACCCTTGAGTTCATGTCGAGCTTCACCTACAACGAGGAGGGTGACACGATTCACATTGCCATGTTCAACAAAACTTATATGTTGACAATTGCGCAAGTGAACCAACTTCTTNAATGGCTTTTGTATCAAACATTCTATATGGGCTTAAACAACTCAAGCAAAACGAGTTTGGATGCCGGAGTTGGAGGTCCTATCGTAAACAAAAGTGAAGATGAGATTGAGGAAATTGTTG
Source organism: Bassia scoparia (assembly GCA_008642245.1). Taxonomy (NCBI): domain Eukaryota; kingdom Viridiplantae; phylum Streptophyta; class Magnoliopsida; order Caryophyllales; family Amaranthaceae; genus Bassia; species Bassia scoparia. The sequence continues at coordinate 11,982 of SNQN01006605.1, read as the reverse complement.
ACAATTATGCAACTTGGAAAGAGGGTGAGCGGCCTGCCCCAAGGCAAAGAAAAGGCACGATCCACTCACTTGGTGAGGGCGAAGTGGTAGAGAAGCTCTTGGAGGGAATCAAGGCAATCGTGGAGAAATCCCTAGAGAAGAAGGGAATATCCTCCTCTCAAGCGACTCCACCCACCCTTCTTAAGGGCCAAGGTAAGTCAAAACCTCAAATTTACAATTCCATGCCAAATGGTGTTATGTTTTGTAACAATTGTGGTGCTTATGATCATTTATCTTCTTATTGTCATTTGCAAAATGTGTCCTTAATTGATGAAAACTATGTTGATGAAATGCCTTGTGACTATGATTTTGAGCAATGTAACTTGATGAGTGACAATGGGGCAAGGCCACGGTTTGGTGGCAACTCGAATGCTTTTGGGCCAATGAGGGCCCCCTACAACCAACCAAGCCAATTAAATGGCTTTGGTTACTAAAACAACTCTAACCAATGGGGTTTCAACCCTCAACGAGGAAATGGTTTTGGTAACCAAAGGCAATTCAATCAAAGAGGATTTGGCCATCAAAACCCTAACTTTGTGAATCAAAGTTATGGTTTTGGCAACCAAATTCCAAACCCCCAATGGCAAGGTGGTTTTAGGGGGAATAACCCCAACTTTGGGTACCAAGCTCAATTCCCAAGCCCAACCCCCTTTCCAAGCTACTCAATCTAGTCCCTATTACCAACACCCCAATTTTCAAGGGATCATGCAAGGGCAATTCTTGGGGCCAAGAGGAAACCAAGTTCCACCCCATTTTAACAACAATAAAAGCCAACAAAATTTCTAACCACATCCCACTCAAAACCAAAACATTCCTATCATCCAACACCCTCAAGACCAAAAGTTCCCAAAAGAGGACAAGCAAGAGTTCCGAGCTAAATTGAAGGCTCTTGAGGGAAACATGGCCAACCTTTCCCAACAAACGCCTAAGTATATCCAACCTTCCCAATCAAGTGCCTCGAATGCAAGAAATGATGGGGTACACATGATGATTTCAAAGGAGGATGAGGGAGTTGGTGAGAAGGGTGAGATGAAGGATGAGGTGGAAAAAGAGCCATTGAGAGAGAGAGAATCAATGAGCAAGAAAAGAGTGACCAAGGAGAGAGTGTCAAGAAACAAAGGATTGATAAGAGTGAAAAACCCYAGGAGGTGAAAGCAATGAATGATGGTGAGATTGACCGCATGAGCGAAACCAAGGATGAAAAGGTTGAGATTGCAGAGAAGAAAAACAAGAGTGTTAAGAAGAAGGGCACGACAATTGAGGGAGGTGAGCTTAGTGTTAGGCAAGACCCTTTGAGCTTAAAAGTAATATCCGAGATTCCAAACCCGGAGGAATTCCTTGACTCTATGTTAGGAAGTTTTTCCAAATGCTCCGATCCCACCATTCTTAACTTTCACCCGAGGGAGCGAAATGTGAGATGCCCAAATTCTCCCAATTCCTTGGAGTGCACTCAAAACAAGGAGCAAAGAGCAAGAAAGAAAACAACATTGATGCCCCAAGAGTGATTTCGGAGAAGCTTAAGGAGCCGAGCACCTTTTCCATCCCTTGCACAATCAATGACGTCCTAGTCAAGGATGTTTTGTGTGACTTGGGTGCGGCGATAAGTGTTATGATGTACCCGGTGTTCCTAAGGCTAGGGCTCACCACTCTCAAACCCACCACCACTACCGTGCAATTTGCGGACGACACCAACCGAGTTCTGGTTGGAGTTGCCGAAAAGATGCTTCTCAAGGTCGGRAAGAAAGGTCATATGTTTAGAAATGACTTTTTGGTGCTCAATGTGACAAGCAACTCCAAGATCTCATTGATTTTGGGGAGACTTTTCCTATCCACCGCCGGTGCTTGCATTGATGTCAAGCAAGGCACCATTAGCTTTACAGTGGGCAAGGAAAAGGTAACCTTTCGTAAGAAAGAGGWTGCTAAGTCACTTGGTGGTAAGTGCAATATGGTTTGTTCTTCTTCTCATCCTTGCGATTTGCTTGATAGTATGCTTGATGCTAACCCTTTTATTGCTAGTGCGACTTTGTGGCCAAATGAGGTAGGTGATGGCGTTATGAAAAGGGCACACAAAGAGCAACCCGAAGAATGTATGGGTAAGGTCAAAGCTAATGATAGCTCATGTGATTCTCCACTCTCAAGTGTTGAGACGGATGGTAAGGTGTACAATTTGGGCACTCCCGCTTTTTTTCAAGTATCTAGGGGCCGAAATGGCAAGAAAAAGGAGAAAATCCCCTATGAGTACTTGAGGAGTGCTCAATTCTCTTTAAAAATTTCTCTTGATGATTGTTTGATCTATTTGCATGATGATGATTGTGCTCAAGTGCCTAGTGCACTTCTACGTTGCTAGTGTTAAGGACCCCCTTGATGGGGCGAATGCGTCAAGCTAGTGACGTTAAATAAGCGTTTCCGGGAGGCACCCCGAGGGCTTCGGCCTATTCTCTCTTGTGTTTGTGTATTAAGCCATCCGCTAAGGCCTTTTGTTTGTGTGCTTGGTATGTGTCGAGTTTTTTTTTTGTGTGCTTGTCTTTTCATTTTTAGTTTTTGGTTAAGTTCAAGGTTGATACGTTTTGAGCCCTTCGTTGTTGGTTGTGTTGAGGAGGATGGTTGATGGTGTACGTGAGTTGTCTTTGTGAGATAGAGTGTTGGTGGTGTGTTTTGTGCGTAAGGTGGTTGTTTTGGGGTTTTATTGGAGGTGTATTGATGGTTTTTGTTTTGATTTAGGGCCCTTGGTGCAATCGAAAAGGGTTCCAATTTTTTGAAAAAAAAGAGAAAGAAAAAAATAAAAAATAAAAAAGGGGTGAAAATAAGAGTGAGATAAATAGTATAACAACTTTTGTGGGAGTAGAAAAAGAGTTTTTCTTTTCTTTTTTTATTAAAAAAAAATCCCCCTACTGATCTGGATAGGGATRAGATCATTATTATTAGCTTTATTTTATTATTATTGTCGAATATTTGTTAGGATTAATTATTTTTGTTAGATTTATTTTGCTTATTTTTGGAAAATTCGAATTAGTTTAGATTAGATTAGTTTGTTAGGATATTTGTTCGTTAGGATATTTTTCTGATTTGTTAGGATAAATATCGAGATTTCGGTTAGGGTTAGTTTTAACTAGATATTATTAGGTTATTTTAGGATATAATTAGTTAGGATAATTTCTGGATAAGATTTATATCTTTCCATAAATATCTTAGTTNAGCTAGTTCTTGAATACCCTTTTATTGCTTTGAATTTCTTGATTTCATGGCAAATTTCATGTTTTCTCTTTTTGCTTTTGTTGTTTTAATGCTTCCTAAGATGACTAGTGAGTAGATTACTTGCTTAGGAGTGCTAGGGAGCCTAACTATAATCTATTATTGCCAAAATGATATGAAAATCTCTTTCCAACCATCTTTGTTACTAAATTGTGGTTTCATTATCTTACTTTGTTTTGGATTTGGCCACCCAAGGCTTTGAGAGAGAGAGTTGCCTTGTTCAACTTTTGCAATGGATTGGAAGGGTTGTTTAATTAATTTTTAACTATTTCTTGTGAGAGCTTGAGGGGACTTGGGTTTAACTAAGTTTTGGYAGTGTTGGATGATTTGGGAAATAATTCCAACTAATTTGCTAAACTAAGATCACAATTACCCCCATTGTTGGATTAAGATCATTAATTTGATTGGCATAATTTCCTATTATATAGTTGGGAAAACTAGTWTTCCTAAGTGTTTTTGCATATTTGATTTCAAAACCCCTTGTTTCTAGTTTACTTGTAGCCTTAGCTTTCAAAAACCAAAAATTCTAGTTTTAGTTCCCCGAAACTTAGTTGATTAGCTTAGGCACTCATTGTCGCGCTTCCTTGTGGATCGACCCTAGACTTGCCTCTATACTTGTATAGTCTCAAGCTTAGGTTTTATAAATATTGTTTGATAGCCCTGCACCTTGGTATATTTCCAACGACCCTTGGTGGGAGCACATCATAACTCCCTAATAATTTCCTTCTTTTTGAAATAATAGAAGCCAATAAAACATGAGGAAATTCTTAAAGTGCTACCGCCACGTGTGAAAACGTATTCGGCTAAACAGAGTACGCAACGAACTAAGAACTGTCTTAACTACTTGGAATCACATAGGACCCTAAACCAACGGAACTAAATTGTTCCCTTATTCAAACCAAAGTAAATAAAATCCAAAGTTTCAAATCAAAGAAACCTCCAAGTTTCAAAACTAKTAAAAACATACAAAGAGTAATGAAAATTATTTCACTCAAATCAATCTGAACCTAAGCTACTCCCGCAACCTGCATTATTACCTTAAGCCTGAAAGTCTGCTCGCCATTTAAAAT
>SNQN01006604.1:1432-37678 GCA_008642245.1 Bassia scoparia | reverse complement strand
GCTACCCTCTATCACTTCTCTCCTCTATCCTCTCAGATCTCTCATTCTCGTCACTCTTATCTCTCACTCACTCCACTCTCGTCTCCTCTCATCTCATCTCTCACCTCTCGTCTCCTCCTCATCTCATCTCATCTCCACCACCACGTACCTCGCTTTGTTGAAATTGAATACGATGGTACTGTTCGATTTCTGCTTTATGGCGATACTAATACGTCTTCCTTCCTCCGTTCAGCAGGCCCTCTCTCCACCGCATCTCCCTCATACAAATGTTCGTGCTGGTATTCACTTCTTTGATTCTTTGTTTTTCGATTCGTACTCATTTTTAGGGTTTCGATTTTTTTTGTTGTTGATGTTACTTTTTTGTTGTGTTTATATGTTCAAATTTGAACTTTAGTCGTTTATGTTGTCATACCTGAAATTCTAGTTAGTTTCATTTTCGTTTGCGTTTTTGTAGGTTTTTGATTTTGTTACTGTTTACTCCTTTTGCGTTGCTTTCTAATTCAAATTTTTGATATCTTTTTTCAGTTAATTCAAACTCAAATATTAATTCTGAATATCTTGCATATATGTATGTTTTTAATTTGGTTTTTTTTTCAAAAATCTTTGAATTTTTTGATTTAAATTGACTGATTTGGATCCGTGTTTCTTGTGCGATTATGTAGAAGTATAGATATTATATGAAAATCTTAAAATCTGTAACTTATGAGATATTTATAATTATTTTCAGTGCTCTATCACTGTTATTACTTCTTATGTCACTGTATCCAGTGGCATGGACGGGTAGTTGAAATAGCCAGAATCTCAGTCAAAATTTTTATTTCTATTAATTCATCAACTTCCCAAAAAATGACTGGTCTCTGTAGAACTAGTTAGAGATCTCTAATGTTTATGTAGGGATCAGCAACCTTTGAGCCTTGAGAGTCGAGACCATGTTACAATAAACATATTAACCCCTTTCCTTCCATTTAATTCTATCATATATTGATCATTAGAAATTATGGTATTGGTAGGTTGAAGATGTTGGAATTTACTATAAGCTTTACTTTATGCACATATATAAATGCTTATTGGTCTAGAATTATGCAGTTCCAAATTTAACATTGGCTTAGATTTTACTTTTTTGGCGCTAATTGTTTATGAACCTAACTCATCAGATGTCCTTTCTTGGCAAGTATAACTACAGCTGGGCTTGGTTTGGGGAGTCCTTTTCAGTCTTCCAAAGTCCTTTCAACACTTCCGGATGACATCTATCGATATGGTATCTCTTTAATTACTTCTTTCAAGTTAGCTTAGTAGTTATAACTGAGATTTTTTTTCTTGGATATATAAATGGCTTTTTTGATTACAAAGTCTAAGAAGGGAATTTAATATTTTTGCTAATGTTGTGATCTTAAAAAAAGGTTTTATTAAGTTAGAAACTATGCTTTAACTAAGCTTTGTTGATTAAGAATTAATTTATGGAATTGGTTTATGTATTCTGCTGTTTGTCTGAGCTTTCGTGAAAAATTTATCAGATTTGAAGAACCATTCAATCTAAAAAGGGTGGCTGCTATGGGCTTGGGATTGGTTGGTTGGGCTCCTTGGAGCATTGGCCTTGACAGAGTAGTCTTTCCCTTTAGTGTGAGAAATCGCAAAGAGAGGTTAGAATTATTTGCCATGGTTTTTTTTTTTTGGTCTCATTCTATGTTAATGAAGTCGTATGATTACTATCGTCACTGTGACTTGTACATCCAACCTATGATGCTCGACTCACCCTTTACCTGGCTTTTTCTTGTTAGACTAAAATTCCTGCTGTTCTTGATTCAGTGCAATTTATTGTTGTGAGCTCATTGTATCTTTTTTTAAAAAAGTCAACTTCAAAGATTTTAATTTTTTGTCATATTCTACTTGACAAAGTCAAGAAGAGATAGCATCGCAAACTTACTAGAAATTTGTTATAGTATTTTTCTAATGTTTTATATAGTATTCTTAATGGCTATGTTACACTAAACCACTAAGGTTATTCTCATATAACTAGGGATTGCTTCATGTGATTGTTTTTCTTTGACCTTAAGGAAGCTAAAAGCTTGTCTTGGTTATCATCCCTAAGTCTTCATTTGTTTCTTTACTAAAAAGCATACTATTGACTGCACAAGTTTTTGTTCTTTTGACGACTGAGCTTTGGTTCGCTTGCTGCCATTAATTGGATCTGTCACATTAGGTACTCTTTGCTGCATTATCTGGAGTTATAAGTGGTTAATTCATATGGAGGGTATGTGCAATTGATACAAACTAATGTTGCATCAACTTTGATACACAAACAAGTAAAAAAAACAATAGACATTTTTTGAATGATCTGGATATGTTTTTATGGAGAGCTTGGTGACAACGCAACGCTGCCCTAGCCACAAAGAAAGAGACGAAAACTCGTTAGGCTCATCTAACTAAGAACTACACAGTATATTTTCAGGATACTGAGTAACCAGCAAAATGACAATCCTGGTACAAATAATTAGTAATCTTGCAATTGAATCATTATCTCTACTTCTTCGGTTTCATGTACTTTCTTGTGTGGTATGATTTGAGTTCGCCTATAGAAATTGATAGGCAAGCAGATAATTCAGAATGACAGCGCTATAAATTCTAAAATGTTTTCAGGACAGAGCAACAGGTAATGTTCATTGCGTAATATATGCGTATTCTCTTGCTGTACACTACAGTTGAATTGGTATATGACTTTTAAGGATGTTATTTTATTAGAATAGAAAGGCAAAAATTGAAAATTATGGTGCATTCAGGCAGCATGCCATAGTCAATATATTCTCAAGTGAAAGTCTGTTTGTTTCTATCTTTTGAATAACGCATAATCATGCGTGAATTTGCTGGGGACAAAGCTTTTGGCTTTCATTGCTGTTAATTCATTAAAAAATAACCTCTATCAGAGATGGGGTACAATATATAGGTTTGGAAGAATCTCTTAGAAGATGTTGTCGGATCCTTTTTCTTTTTGATGTAATGGAACTCCAATTCGACTGATGCAGTGGGAATTCTTCTTCCTTGGTTCTTAAGTTTTAATGTTAATCTTTGTAATTCTTCACTCCCATAATTTGCCTATTTTTCTTCTGTGAGTTTGAATGTTCAATCTGTGTAGTTGTTTTCATCTAACTCTGAGTTGTTTTAACACGTGCTGCAGCTGCTGAGAAATTCTACTGTGAGGAACATAGATTTTCTTGATATCAAATCTCAACAAGGTCAGATTTCTGTTTGTTAACTTTAACTACTCGATGCTATCGCATCGATTTTTAGTATTGCACAATTGTAGTTCAATATAATTCATTGCCAACTAAACTTGGTAGGGTTTATAAAAATTAAATATCCACTTCTTTTTTTGAGATTATCTTTAGAATTTCCCTGAAATAAAGATTTAGTAATATTGTCACGACTCTATTAAGTAATGTTCATTGCTCATTCTACTTCAGTCTTGTCCCGCAACTAAATTCTTGGTGAATCTAAACTATTTATTAAACATTTCCTTTTTTCTTAGCTGAACCCATCTTCAATCAACCTTAAATTTTTAAAAAAATAGACTCTTATTATTGAACTGAATTTTTTTACTAGAAACTTATCTACTTCCGTAAATATTTTTACTAAAATGACATTATCCTATCAAACTTCATGCTCAGTGAAACTGGTAGAACTGTTTAATGGCCGAGTCTCTTGCTTGCAATTTTAACAGATTACCGATAAGAATATAGATAGTGTGAGCTAACAAAAATAAATAAATTAATGCTGAAGAATAATCTGTTAATTTAGATACTTAGATATCCGATTATTATAAAATTCAATGCTGATAACCATTCAATTTCTCTCTCTTTTCACTGTTTATAGGATTTCTGTTGAATTTGCTGTGCTTAATTTCTTTTTCCAGGTACATTTTTCTGTTTTGATTAGCTGCTTTTACTTACTTTAATTTGGCTCTTTGTTCGAATTACGCTGTTCATGCATTCACAATTGTTAGAAATTGTATGGGTTGTTGAAAGATCTGTGCTTTGTTTGGATTTTTGTCATTCGATTATGACTGCATGTGTTGTTAAATGTGTGTGTATTAATTGTATTTCTTACGTTGACTGAGAGCTTGTTCTATCTGGGCAGAAGGGTCAACGCAGCAGGAGGCTAACATCGCAGCCCTCACAGCCTGAGACGGTGTGACAGAGGCAATCTACACGGATATTCACGATCAGCACGTCTAATGGATGTGTTGGGGCTCACAGGGCAGTTTTAGCTTCACGATCATTTATTTTTTGTTTACAGAGATTCAAGTGAGATGAAATCTAAAATGTGATCTATTGTGCTTTTAAGTAATTGTCTTTTAGTAAATAAATATTTTGCGTTTTGGTTGGCAGAAACCATGCTTGAAGCTGGTCTCTATTTTTTTTTTATTGCAATGTTCAAAACTTTATCCGACGATTATTCGGTCGTAAAGCCACTAATTTTTTTTTAAAAATGGGCCATTTACCGACCGATATTCGGTCGGTAATGCCACTAATTTTTTTTTTTAAAAAATGGAAGCCATTTTACCGACGATTAATCGGTCGGCTAAATCCGTCAAATGGCTCTCCAATTTTGAGAGAAAAGCAGTTTACCGCTATTCATCGGTTCGGTACACACCGACCGATTTAGAATCGTCGGTGTACCGACGTGAATGTCGGTAAATGTGGGGTTAGGTTAGGGGTTTGAGTGGGATAGAGGAGAGAGAGTGATAGAGAGGGGTTAGGGTTTGTGAGGAGTGGAATGCGTGTGAGGCATTATACAGAATAGCTTGAGTTATTATATTAGAAAATAAAACAAAAATATTACCGACCGAAAAATCGGTCGGTACACCGACCGATTTTTCGGTCGGTAATATTTTTTTAAAAAATTAAAAAGCATAATTTATGGCTATGGAGGGAAAGGCTTGGGTGGGAAAAAATTAGTAACTTACCGACCGATTTAAAAATCGGTCGGTAAGTTACATCGACCGATTTCGGTCGGTGTCGGTCGGTAACACCGACCGATTGTTTTTTTGTCGATATTTTCGGTCGGCCTTAGACGAAATTCTTGTAGTGATGTGTGAAAACAAGAAATAGGTAGATTTGTGAGATGTTAGGAACAAAAATGCCAAAAATGGCCTAGTTTAATAGACTTGGTCCCAAAATGACTTCATTGTGCATAAATTAATTTAAACAAGTTCTAGAAAGCTTAAATGAATGTAGTAAGATATGAATGATGTGTGAAAACACGAAATAGGTAGATTTGTGAGATGTTAGGAACAAAAATGTCAAAGATGGCCTCATTTCATAGACTTGGTCCCAAAATGACTTTGTGGTGCATAAATGAATTCAAATAAGATCTAGAATGCTTAAATGAATGTATTAAGACATGAATGATGTGTGAAAACACGAAATAGATAGATTTGTGAGTTGTTAGGAACAAAAATGGCAAAAATGGCCTAATTCAATAGACTTGGTCCCAGAATGACTTTATTGTGCATAAATTAATTCAAACAAGTTCTAGAAAGCTTAAATGAATTTAGTAAGACATGAGATGTGTGAAAACACGAAATAGATAGATTTGTGAGATGTTAGGAACAAAAATGTCAAAAATGGCCTAATTCATTAGACTTGGTCACAAAATGACTTTGTTGTGCATAAATGAATTCATACAAGTTTTAGAAAGCTTAAATGAATGTAATAAGACATGAATGATGTGTGAAAACACGAAATAGGTAGATTTGTGAGATGTTAGGAACAAAAATGCCTTAATAAAGGAATAAGTCTAAGATCTGAAGTAGACTCTCGAACTCGTTCATTATTCTCCGGAATACTGCTGTGTCAACTATAGGGTTAGCATAATCAAGCACCCTCACTTCCGACACCAAGATACCTAACAATTGAGGGGTAGGCTTCCAATCCAAATGCACATTCTACAACGTGTTATAAAGTCATAGTAATACGAAACAAGGATCATAAAACAATTGAGTGATTTTTGAGAGGGAACGAACCAAAAATTTTTTCATCTTTGGGTCCTGCGGTTATTTTTTCCAGTAACATTTCATTCAAGTTGAGTTAAATAATCTTTTCCTTTGCACGAGACGCCAGAATATATCTACATGTTTAATAGACTTGTTCCTTTCACTCTAAAGACTCAGTAAAATTTTCTAGCAGGACACTAGTGAACTCTACCTTGTGTTCCATTCTCACTACGACAACATGATTAAGAAAATTGAAAAAATAAGACAAAAGAAAAAAAGCAAAAGGAAAAACACAATTGAGAATCAACATTCACATGCTATGTCCTTGGACGTTGAGAAGTAATAGCCATTAAATAAAGCATAGGTAATTCACCATGTATCTTGGAAATTAAGGACATCAATGAGGGAAATACACACTGTGGTATCTCTCATCAGTGCTGAGAGACCAGTTAGTCATGGTTCCCACTAAATAGTGTCTCCATAATTATAAAAAACAAGAACTACAACCTATCGAGGTGGCGCTTAGTTAACCACAGAACAAAGAATTCAATAAGCACTAAAAGTATCACATACCACAAAGTTGCAAAGACGAAAATCATACGATCTAAATCTTTTTAGATAGTTAAAGCAAGCATACAATATTACTAAGACTGAAATCTAAGTAAAGAAAATGGAATTATCGAAATTTTGAATCAAAAGCATATAAGATGTAGATTTGAGCAAGAAATGAAGAAACAGGGCAAAATGACAGAACTGAAGCTACTCTCTAATGGTGGATTGAAGGAAAAAGAAGAAGATGAAAGAAATCTAAATTCTATCTCTATTCTATGCTATGTTCTAATGTGTTATTTTTTGTTTTCTCTCTCCTAAAACTATATTCAAGCCAAAATACAAGCTCATATAATTACAATTTGCCATTCACTAATTACACATGTGTCGTTCAAGCTTCCTGAATCAAACTCACAAGCAAAAGTCAACGTACAAGAGGTGACACGTGACGCGCGTGAAAAAAAAAGTGGACGCGCGTGCAGGGCAGAGTGGGCGGACTGCACCTAAAATGCTTTTGGAAAAGCTGCGGCGGGAAGGGGGCGCGTGCGGATGGCGTAGCGAGCCCAGGAGGCGCGTGCAGGACACGGGCAGGCAGGCATGCGCTGTTTTGCGACCTATTGATTCCTGGAAGTGAAGGGGTGGCTGTGTAAAGGCGCAAACGAACGCGTGGGCAGAGGCGCGTTGCGGATCGTTGGATGTGCGTGGAGACACAAGTGCAAACCACAAGAGGGCGCGCCGCGCGTAAAAGCATTTGGGAAGTGGGGGGCACTCCGCACGGCGCGTGCATGTCACGCGCGGGCAAAATGGGACGCGCGGTGGCAAGATATTACTGAACTACTCACTTCGAACGCATTAACTTCTTGCTCGGTGATCGGATTAAAGCTTGTCATAATACACGTTTGGATAAGATCGTGGTCCTACTTTTCATTGAAAACGTCTCACCAGTAATATTAAGTTCTAAAATATGGCTCGAAGAAGATGTTAGAGCAATTACGTTCAAGTGCCTTAAGGAGGCTCAACAAAGCAACCACAAGCAAACAACAGTTGTAAGCTTAAAAAACATGTGAACATCTAGGCATTTCAAAATACTCACAATTTGTATTGAGTGTACAAAGATAGAAAAGGAGAGAAAACTAAAGAAAACCATAAAAACCACAAAGCTTTGCCAAACTAACAAAGTGGAATCTAACCAAAAGGTTAGTCAATTGATATCGAAAACAACACATAATGGCCAAATAAGGAAGAAAAAGTGCCTAAATGTGACATGGTTTTGGCACTTACAGGGCCGCTTAAACTTCCTTCCTAGAAATAGGGCAGACAAAGCGAGAGAGAGAGAGAGATTTTTCGCTCTGCCTTCTCTTTAAAATTTTAACTTGCTTTCGGACTTACTCTCTTACCTTTCTCATTTCAGTCAGAGTTCACAAGACAATTCGTGGTTCCGCACTTTTCACAGTTGACTTAGTACGCCTTACGCACCTTCGGCAGTTTTTTCACACTTCGCAGTTCTAAGCCTCATATTGGGTATTGATCGCACTTTACTTTCCTCGAACTTTATTTCTTTATTCGTTTTATTATTAAAAGTAATAAATCATGAGTATGCGAGTTCGCAACCCTTCGCCATTAAGCATAGAGTTTGGGGGCTTCGAAAGAGCCTAGGCATACTTTCGCCTAGTTGATTTGTGTCGCTGCTCTTGCGGCCCTTCACGGCTTTTCTGCCTTTTCATAAACCTTCATCTCCATCCCCTGATTCTGCCTGTATAGGATTTAATATGGCTCGCATAAAGCACGTAGACAAAAAGGGACCAAAAGCCAAATTTATGAGGATGTGGATGGAAGTAAACTTCCCAACACTCGGTGAAGTTGTAGTGAATGTTGGGATGAAGAATTTGACGCGGCCTCGATGCAGAGAATTTCAAAAGCAGAATCGCGACGACGTGGATGACTGTTCCAGCTCTTGGTCTTGAAGAACCAAGATAAAACGAAGACAGTGAGTCCAGCAGTGACGAGGATTGGAGGACAAGCCAGTCCTGTATTGTTGAGTGCGAAGATAGGTCCTCGCACATCGACCTGTGATAAGTACATATTTCCCTGTAGCCCAATACGACGTATGATTAAGACAACCTTTTCGCTTGGACACACGACTGAATTTCAAAGAGAGGCTACGGCCTAACAGACCCCTAAAAAGGCAATTTTTTTAAGCATTTTTGGCAGATTTTTAGAATTTTCTGTCAATTTAATTAATTTTTGCGATAATTTAATTAATTTATGACAATTCTAAAATTAACGAATTTTAACACAAAGCAACGCTATTTTTAGAAGGGAATTTTATGAATATTTTCAAATTTTTGGAGTATGGAAAATAGTTATGAATTTTCCCTTAGAAAAATGCACATCCAAGCGAAGCAGCTCGTTTGGGAGTTTGGGACCGCACCGAGCATGGGCTGCTTGGATTGCTCTACAAGATAGCCTAGGTTTTCATCCCTGGTTTGGTCTTGCACAAGGGGCAATTCAAACGTGGAAAAATAATTTTCTACCAAAAATTACACCAAAGCAAATAAGGTAAGCCGAGCAAAAAGGGGGGAGGCAGAGGGGTCTCCTGATAATCTACAGCTCACGTAACTTTACTGGCACATTTTTGCTGTTTGTACTTGCTCCTGTCGCGCATATTGAAGTTCGTCTCATTCTCATGTGCAACCTTCACACCCGATTCTCAATTTAATCCATATCTTTTCATAGTCTCTTGTTGCTCATTTTAATAACGAAACAAGACCAACATCACTTAGTCTCCAATTGGATATTCACACGTTTGTGACATTAGAAGAGGATCTAACACAAGTAATCATACCACTAACTCATTCACTCATTATGTCATGTCTCGAGTTAATCTCCTACTCGTGCTCTGGTTCTCTACATCATCTCTCTCTTTGCTTTGCCACTCTTTGAAATGAAATTCGTCTCAGAAAATTATGTTTATGCAGATTGTTTCCACATTAGCTTTTCATCACTACATTTAATATCCAATCTACATGAGATCTCCTTTTCAGCTAGGTCTTTTTAAGGATTCTTAGCGGGGTTCTTATATCTATACAGGTGCCTACTAAGTAGGGTTCCTTGTTATTGAGTAAGGGGTCAAACAATCATAGCAATTGGTTCTGCAACTTCGATCGAGTAAAGCATTTCATCTTTGTGAAGATAAGAAGCCTGTACAGTGGGTTTTGCTAGTCAAGTATTTCAAAGGCTATGGGTCAAAAGATGTCTGAAGGAAATTATGCGTACACAAAAGGTTGTGCCCTTCATTTCTCTCTTCTTATGAACATGCCCTCTTGTATTGATCAATGACTTGTTAGATCAAAATTGTAGCACTTGTCTCTACAGATGTGAAGTTGAATAAGTTATTCTCGGTGAGGTGGGAAATACCAGGTTAGATCATGTAACTAATTCAGTAAGATAGTTGCGTGATCAGGTCCAAGTAAGCCTTTGTGAGTGGATAGTACTCATTAGGTATATAGGGTAGAGAGAGCCATTCCTTGAGGGCTCTATTTCCGAGCTCGGTCAACGGCTTCTTCAACAAATCTGAAGGGTCTATATGAGTTTTGGCACATAGCCCACTCTGTACAAGGTTTCTTTCTAATGCTCTCATTGCAGAATTATTCTTTTCGTCATATGTTGCGCTTTAGATTCCACTTCCTAGTACAGAGGTATCACAACTGGCAATCAATGTGAGTTAACTTTTCAGAGATACTTTCAAGCACGTTCCTTCCAGCGTTTCTTTTATATTTCTTTAGGAGTTTATTTTGTTCTGCTTCAGTTATGCGATAATCGCTTGGGTCATCACAGTCAGCATAGTTGTAGATAGCTCAATTCAATCTAAGATCGCCCGTAAGAGATCATGGCATACTACTATATTAAGACAAGTAGCATATATATCATCTGCTCCTGCGATACTTTAGACTGACTATATCGTGTGTGCGCTCTACCAATGTTGCTCGAGAGGTTACTTGCACCCTTAGTGTATATTGGTCGACTCGCACTCTCTGTGAACTACTGCGTGTGCTTGGGACATCCACAGCGCCTTTCCCATCTAATTTGTGTCTCTGTGTAGCTTTACTAATAACCGAACCCTGTGCTAATCCGATCGTACTAGCAATACAGTGATTGCATATGTTTCATCAGGTCAGGATGCCTCGATGTTCGCAAGAAGGCAGACGATAGGAGCGAGTCATTGAGAACACTAGGGTCTGACTTTCATTGTTGTTAGAATTCCTTCGTTACTCCACTATTACCTATGCATTTTTGGTCTTGAACATCGATTCTTCTGACATACGATGAGGAGCCTCAAAATATGTTAGCAGACTACCCGACACATGATCTAGTAGGCATGTTGGACTCTTGATAAGATTGGATTCTTGGATAAAGTCATTTGATCTTTTATGAATGTCTTTGCATGTACTATTTCTCTAAGACTGGATCACGTAGCTTGTAGTGCTCTTCTCCTTCTCTTCATTAGCCGGACATTAAGTTCATCTTCGATGAGCTATAAGCCGTTCTCTCTACTCTCACCCTTACATCTTACGGAACAAGCATAGTAAATATATACGTCATTCTCCTTTCACTCATGAGCTAGATTGAGTGTGTGGCGTTAGCTTTGTTAGTTCTGTGAGAATGCTTGATCAAGTGTTTAGACTCTTTGAGGAGTGTTCTTCCACTCTTCACTCACTTGGTAATATGTCACTTTAGGAATTGGGAGTGTTTCTTTCAAAATCTTTTGGCAATCATGCCAACTTTGCTATCTTCATATAGGTCTTCTTCCCAGTTCATCCTCGTTTAGCTGTTGACTTTCCTGATCTTAAGAGGCGTCTTGAAACTAGACTTCTAGAGGTGCGAGTTCTCGTGGTGCTCTCACGTTAAGTGTAAGAAGTCAAGGAATAATACAACCCTCATGTGTCATGAGGGGAATGCACAATCTATGCTAGTCCTCTCATGAGACATGTAGATCCAAACTATTTCTAGTGTGCCGGCTGCTCGATAAGTGTTGCGAGTAGATAGCTTTGTGTGAGACATGGTCCTGATTGCATGTTTTTGGCGAGCTTCGCGCAGTCAGTCACCTCTTTTTTCTCGACACCTTGCGAATAAACTTCCAGATTATCAGAGAAAACACTCTCTTTATAGTTCCCAGGGAAAGTGTTATAGAACCCACGATACATACTTCATAGATCAACTATATGCTCGCAGCGCACTGAACTACTTACGGGAAGAATTACAATGCATTCACGTTGAACATTTTCATCACTTGACATATGGTTCCTACTTTCTAGATGTTCAATGCTTTGATGCCATATAATGGTTTTCATGAGGAGGAAATGTTGTAAAGGATACATTAGCTTAAGTATCAATTTGTCTTCTTGTGACTTGTGTTTTTTCTGTACGCAAAAAACGATAGGTCGCTTGGTTTCTCGGGTATCAAGGCGAGAGTTCACCTTTTTGCGATAAGGCTGTGTCACTAGTTCAAGAGTATTCGAATAGAAGCAAGTTGTTTTGTTCCGATGCTTGCAAAGCTCATTGTGAATCGTTTTGTGGCTAAAGTTAGACTGCTAGAGACACTTACGCAGGAGAGTTCTCGGGGAATTTAGAGTAGTGCTCCGTTGGAGAACAAGTGACATAACCTGTTAGGCCTTTGTTTGGTGAGGTATTCTTGCACTATGTTTACTCTTCTGGGCCTTCAGACTTGTTGGGCATTAGCTCTTCTCTCGCGCAACACTTGTAATCGATGGCGCCATGTTCATAGCTATTTTGGCTGAATTCCAAGAGATATTCAGCGTCGTCTTTTTTATGGTGGAGTAGTTTGTAAACTATCCCTTGTTGTGTCAGAGTCAGTCTCTCTTAGAGATTCGTTGGTTGGATCGAGTTCTTATTGACGCGTGTGTGAAAGCTAGTGTCCACTATGATCATTTAGTCGAAAATATTTCCCGGGTTTACAGGTTCTAGACACTTAAGGATAGATGAAGAGTAATTATTTGAAATTGGTAATTCTAAGACCTGATTTCTGTGTTTTGATATACGCGTACTCTGTTTTTACGCCGCACTAGATGCAAATAACGGATAGTTAGATACCTAGTGTGCCGGTTTATTAAAGTTATCTTTGGGTTGTGGACTTTTGGACTATTGCAAATTAGACCGAATTAATAGTGCACTTAATATTTCTTTGGTTTAAGAGGTGAACTCGATTCGATGTTGGATCGATGCACCCTTCGGTGACTCTAGTTTCTCTAACGATATCGTTTGGACTACTTTACCTCTCACATTTATCGATCTGTAAGAGCCGACCTATGCTACTTGCATACTGGCTCTTAAGTAGTTGCTGAAAGGATTGTGCTGAGAATATTCTGAAAAGAGCGCGCGCGAGGGTTGGGGGGTGATATTATAGGATTGTTTTAGGGCTATGTTGTTAAGTCATGATCGTATGCAATGATAATATTCCTGATATAGGTCTGCTTTATGTATCATGTATATTTATAGTAGAGGAGTATATTTATAAATTCTGGACTGTTGGATGTACGATGAGATCCTTATTACGCAGCGGAATGTATAATAAGCAGTGAGGCAAATTAGATTACGAACATAAATGGGGTCTATGAATTGAAACCGGACCAAATCACAGGATTGAGTGTTACTGAGGATTGGGAACATTGAGTGCCGCATACCTCCTTGGGGCTATGATGTTCTGTGTCGGCACTAGTTGCCTTGAACTACTAGCTTTATAATGATGTAGCTCTTTATATGGTCAAATCAACTCTGAAAAAAGAAACAAGAGGAACTTGATTTCGCAGATCAAATACATCGCTATATTTAATTCACTTCATGGCTAGTCTCCATACTACTTCTGGAAGTGAAACAACCAGTTACAGATGTCGCTCGCACTCAACCTCAGTATAGTGCCCTTGACGGTTAATGACACACATCACGAGTAAGGTACCCACATAGCTACAAAGTTAGATGCTCTTGTTGTGACATACTTCACACTCGACGACATACATTTAGCGACCTGTATGTGTCCGGCTTTCGCATAACCCTCTCGTAAGTGAACATGCTGCTGACTTACACCAAAATAAAATATTTTTCATGACATTTGATGCAATCGCAGCGTAGCTTCCTCTATAGAAGATGGATTCTAATAGTAAGGAGGAGTAGTATTTGTCTTCGTTAAGCTGCATTCGAGTGATCCATTGTAAAACCTCGCATCGCGCACCATAAGGTGTATCCCTTATGGAGATGTTCAATAGAAACAGATACATCTATGGTTAGCCATGAGCTAGTAATTGAGATCTTTGTGTTAGATATTGCTGCGAGTCCCTAAAAGAGTAGAGTGTCTCCTTTATCTTCTTTTAATCCGGGAGAGAGTTTTATAGAATGTTGGAAGGTATAAGGGTCACATAACAAATGACCAGAATTTAATTTGTTAAACGGACTACAGAATTTTAAGTCTGTCCACTTTTCACACGAAATTGTATCGGTTACTTTAGATTACCTTCCTAGTCTTCCAGGTGTAAATTTGTCCTCAAAGTCTTATTCGCCAAACAAGGCAAGTATTTGATAGGTGTTCGATTGGGAAATGTGCATCTCTCGTTGGTGTCTTGGCTCTTTGTGATTCCTACACTATCTAAGATTTTGGAGATTTCGTATTGACAATGTAGATATTATACTCCGCATCCAGTTTGAGTGAGGGTATAGCCTATTGGTGAGTCAGTTGATTATGTCATGATCTAAGTATGGGGATCGACATCCAGCTCGCAAATAATCTTTCAAAATAGTCTGCTTTGAATAAATACATGTTAATATAAATGAACAACACCCGTAAGTCTCGTATCAGTTAGAGACCTAGCCAAATTGAACCTGGCCCATAACATTCCATTCAGGAACTCAGCTGTTCCGTTGGTGTGTTCCTCTGTGACGTTGGTTGATATGCATTCTGCAATCAGATGGATGAGATTCACTACAGCGGAGTACACTCTCCGGAGTAAACTAATAAGGCTCAGAGTCATTATGTTTTCTATCAATGTTAGTATATATACTACAGAGCACTTCACATTACTGAAAAATGTCTCTTTTAATTATACACACACGAATAAAGCAAACGAATAGAAGCTGATAATTTTCGGCACAAAAGGTATCGTGTGTGCGAATAATGTACAATACGAACGAAAAATATACTTCAGAAAAACTCACTTCAAGAACACTATAGATATCTTTCCTTCAAATCTAAACTATCCAAATAAAAACCCCCGAAAATTTGAAGGATCTTAAAAACTTGAACACAGATATTATACTAAAATACATTCGAAAATAGATTGCGTTGAACTCTAGGATGATGCTCATAACGTTCAATAATGATCTTGGAAAATCAGCTTCAGGACTTGATACTAAAACCGGTGTAGCATTATTATCTACGATTGCATAAAACAACCTGCATACAAAACGATAAATACATCACTGAACGTGTTTTTCTCTCACGCAGAATAATAATACAGATCCAAAAAGAAAGTAGACTTCTCGTATATACTAAGGGGTTCTGTAAGAACTCTGTGATATTGTGGCTCTTTCTAATGATAATATCTACGGCTGTTCCTGTACTCACTAACTAATTAGTTAGTAGAAATATTCAAAAATGTCAATTCTGATTAAATATTAAATTGTCAATAGAGCTGAAAACATAAGTATTTTGGATGAAGTTATATAATCTTAACTCTACGACGTGGAAATATTATCCCACGAACTCAACTCATATTCCATATATATACATTATCGCTTATAAACGCTTCTATTTAATAATCTTATTTCTGTTTCCTAGCTAAATGTAATGGATTTCTCGTAAACTAACATCCAAATGATTACTCATTGAGCACGTATATTAAAAGGATACCTATCACTCCAACAAGAAAGGAGATGTCTAATATGCTATAATGGAGTTGTTTGCTAATCTCGTACATAAACTATAGGCAAGCTGAGAATTTTTGAAATGAGCATTATATAACATTACAACTAAATATATCTCTCAACTAATAAGCAAATTCTATCTATGCGAGAAAATCTATAGAATCCAGTACCAAAGCTATATACATGATACCAAATGTATATAATCTAGCAAGCTTGATAGAGGACTGTATTACTGACTGATCTAATCTACTATCCTTGCCCAAACCATCAGGTACGGAATGATCTATGGAGAGGTTGTCTCCGCAATCTCGTAGCAATGTAGCCAGGACACCTTGTTCCTACCTCGGATTACGTGTCTCGTATAGGATGAGTGGTTATGTATGAATTTAAAGTCGTCTAAATTGGCCACGATTTGCTCGAGAGAAGTGTCATACAAGAGTGAGGATTTATTCGGATGTTATAGAGATACGTTTTTAGGAATAAGCGTGCGCTGATAAGATATTAAGTAAGAAGTTTGGAGATCGCAGAGGCTCAGAGCAATCTTCCATGGACTTTCTATTATAAAGTCATTTCCCCAAAAGCCTACTACCCGCATGTCTAGCCTACTTCAGCACCCCCTTATTCATTAGACTTGCTATGAAGTGAATCACTCGCTGGACCAAAAGTGTCTCCCTCGAATCATAAAATAAAGAGTAATTCAGATGTATAGAAATACATACGCCTCTAAAGCTCGTCCTTCTGTATCTGTTTTTTTCGACTTATAAGAAAGATGGCTTTGAACTGACATATATAAAAATATCGGAAATACGGTGAGGATCGTATACTAGCGAAAAGCACTAAATTTCGGCTTGATTAAGATATTAACATCAAAAGATTCATAAGGATAACGACTAAAGTATTAAGAGGGAGGCAATATATAAAATAAGATAATTTTTCATGATACTAATGTTATTATATATAATTCTCAATTATTTCTTCTCTATGATTTATTGGTAATGCTTCTCTTTCTTTATATATAATGTGGATATTTATGGAAAAAGACAATATGATTTAGAATGATCGGTGTCGAATATTCTCTTATTAAGGATCTTTGTCTGCTCCTTTTCGCAATCAGAGACTTCTTGTCCAATGACGCAACAATTCTATTTCTTGAAATTGCAACTTCTAAAATCACAGTATTCATTATAGAAATAGAATTTTGTCGTGATTTTTTTACATAGTTTCTACTTGAATGAGTCGTTTGTAAAACTAATTAATTGAACATGATTAAAACAAAAGTAATAAAGAATTTATTTATGATTTTAATACGCTAGTAAAATAACAATTAAAGTTCAGAAATAACAAAGTAGAAAGCAGAGAAGAGTATAAAATTGATAATAGCCTCGAAATTCATGGAAACTAAACAGTCGGAACGCAAAGAATACAAATTTCTAGCCGACATCATGCACTATGAGGAACTTCTTGTGAGTGTGAGCAAGTGGTTGTTGCTTATGTTGGAAGAGTGTACTGATGTGTTTCAGTAGCAATCAAGGAAATGGCAAGTGAATTAATGTGGCGAATTATGAGAGGAAGTCGGGAGAGAGCGTATATGAGCGACGACACATATGGTAGTTTAGCACACTAAGACGTAGCATAACAGTTCGTGATCGGTGTAATTATTATGCAGGGCCCTGCGCGTTATTGTACGGACTTGTCTGTGCGACAGCGTATATCTTACAGCTCCCTACAGTGAGCAGCGTTATATTATTATCAGGCCATATGGTCTGGGAATAGGATATTAGTAAAATAAAGAACGACAGTCAGAATGGGTATATTCGGCATATTTCGACGTATCACACGGTCTGTATGGACGCGTATAATGTTACGGTATCACAATCCGTCTATAAATGACAGCTAGTGGAATATAGAATGGAGTTCACGCTCATAGCCGCGATTCGTTGCTGCTCAATATTTAGAACGAATTCGAATAGTAGGATAACTATTTCATCGTTCGGGAATTAATATCATTTTTTGCCTCAAATTCTACTCATATTATCTCTTTAATTCACAACGTTGTGGATAACATGATCGTCTTATATCAACTTCTTCCATAACGTCACTTATATACTTCGACGTATTCAGAACTACTATCTCTCACAGAATTTTCCGAGATGGTGGAGAAGAGTGATGAAATGGCCATAGCTCCTGATGACCCCATGAACCTTGATGAGGTAATAGCATTTCAAAAGTGTACCAAGGGTCAAAAATATCATTTATATTAGCTTTCAAGGCTCCTAACTTGTTGGATAAGGATATGGAAAAATTGGATATGTGCTAGAAATCTGGAGAAATTCGATTCAAAGTGAGGAATTATCTGGAACTCTCATTACACTTCTATATACTAGTATTATCATTTCTCTGAAGTTCTAGCATCATTCTGTATTCTGTGCCAACCGAGCGAAATTAAGGTAATATCTCTGTATGATACCATTTATCGACTTTTTTAATCGTATATCTCTAATTAACTGGTATACAATACTTATAATGCTGAGTATCATCTAATTAACGCTAATTGAGAATCGCTCTTGTACTATGTCTATAGAAATGTAGGTTAATTGTTTCACTTGGTTTTAATATCTATTATCTCATTCTAGTTATTATGTGTGATTTGTTGATTGCATTTTTGTTTTATTAGGTCATATAAAAATAATCGTTAGGAAGTTTGAGCGAGTAATTTAGAGTTTGATGCTTGTTTTCAGATTTAGGATCAATTCAAAGATTCAGTAAGAGGCTTTAGTCCTAATGTTTTTGTTTAGAATTTCAGTATCTCATAAAGTTGGTTAGACGAATTTGCTATTATTCTGAGTTATGTATGGCATATTGGTGAGTTGGGATAAAAGCAGTCATATTATGGTTCTGTCATTTAATTATATCTTAGGTCCTATATTCCGTATTATAGATTTTTATTTTTTGTTAGTGTTATCAGTGTGTGACCATTTATTCTAATCTTAGACGATACTTTGTGTCATTATGTGCTATAATAAATATCTCTAGAGAATAGACATCATGGATAATCATAGTAGACTTATAGTTCTCTGATCTATAAAATATCTTAGTTGTTTAATGTATAAAGTCAGATAGATATGGAATGTCAGATTTTTGTTCTATATATAGTGGCCGAAACGGCATCAAAATAGACGAGAGTTTTGTTACCTAGGTCATACCTTTTTCGTCAATATTAGAACTTAATACATATTCAATCGTTGGATTTGGTTAATGCAACGAACCTTTATCTCGCTGAAAGGTAGATAAGTCTGTTTGTGATTTTGTATATAATTTAGCAGTATCGCTGCAAGTCACGTTGATATATTTAAGGTTTTACGTTGTGCGCTTTCTCTCGAGAGGATCGATATCACTAGTGCTTGCTTGTAGTGTGTGAAATATCAATTGCTTCTTTAGATCTCTGGTGTATGTAATCTATGGATACTTAGAGCTCAAGGGGATTGTACCTGAAGTTATGAGTAGTAGGCTCAGGCTTGATTTACATGCGGGCGGATCTGGAGATTTCCACATTCCTTAGATCTAGGGTAACCATAGTTACTATGTCCCTGTCGTATAGTCGCACAGAGATCTGGCTACTGTACCTTAATATCTGATGAGTAGTGTGGAGGGCCAGTATTTGGTGTAGTCTATAGGCATACGCCGCGTATGCATTATTCCATCCGGATAAAATGCGTGGTATCCAGTAGAGCCAGTGGATTCTTTGGGGCACTTCATGTGTTGATTCAATCCATCGTATTTTGGTGATCTGGGCTCCGCGCTTAGATCCGCTTTATTCGATCATCTATCACAACACCCCAACGCATTCAAATGGCGGATTCATGGCTGCGATTCCATAACCTTGGAGCTTGGAGGTCAACCCCTAAGGCGGGGTAAAGCCTACAGCAGACAATTGCTATTTATTATTATTATCAACAATTATTCTTGATTGATTGGTCTGTAAGAATTAAATTGACAATGGTGGCTGTTTTTGATTATCTTCTTTTTTGCTAAGGGGTATTTATAGTTTTCTTAATTTGAACTTTCGTCAATAATGGAGAAACAAAATTTCAAATCTTTATTAGATGTGGCTCTTTTTGTGCATGGATAATTATCTTATAATATATTTCCTAGAACTAGCAAATAGCAAAGTAGAAGGAATTTCAAAGGATTATCTGATTCATAATTCATTATTAGAATATCGCTTAGAGGAATTTATGCTTATGATCTTGGGAAAATAATGAGAGAAGAGTAATAGCTAATGTTCGGATTGTACATTGGGGTTCTGTTACTACTTTTGGAAGTCAGATGTTGACTGTGTTAATATTCTGGACGCATGTTTATGATAAACAAGACGAAAAGTTGCGCGACGAGTCCCAGGCAGCAAACTTTTCGTGAAGATGAACATGGGTGATGATCTGATATAGAAAGTCTGTAATACTTAAGCCAACGATATCCTTTACCACGAATTTCTTTGACAGGAATTCATGAGACAACAAGTTTTTAAAGATATACTAATTAGCATGTATCATTGGGTAGGCTAGAGAGGTAAAATGTTTTCTATGTGTATTAAAACTTAATTATGTGTCATTATCGTGTATTAGATTTCTTGACACTTTTATCATCTCAGATTTCTTTTGTCACTTAGAGATTCGACATAATCTTATTGACGTACTAAACCAACAAAATTTGTGTCTACTCACTTTATTTTGTGGTATTGGCATATACATAAGAAAGATTAGTTGCTTGAAGTTGTTGGCAGACTGTGCGCAGCCTCGAGGTCGCGCCAGACAAAAGCGGGTGGAATATTTGATGCGGGCTGCAGCGGGCTTGCGTACTTACATATGAGGAGTCTTTGACTGAGGTGCGTCATGTAGCCCAGGAACCTACAACGCCGAGAACAAGTGAGATGAGTCTTAGGGTGGCATCTGTTAGTGTTTTGATATTGTGGTGTTTATGGCAGTGTGTAGTGGGTTAGTCGACCAGAATACCCAAACTTCAGGAATTTATCGATAAGACATCCTTAAGGAGAAGGAAGGAGTTTCCTGTGATTAGTAGAAGTTTGGAAGACTCAAGGAATAAGTTCAAGATTCAAGGAAGGTTTGAGTTTTGGGAAAGATGACTCGACAAGATCAAGGAAGGTTGAGTTCCTTGGAAAATGACTCGCATTGGTGGTAATAATAGAATTGTGGCCGTTATTGACTAAGGTTATTACGGTTCATGGACTACTGCTTGGACATTAAAAAACTAGTGAAATTGAGGTAGTGCCTGCATACACTCAAATGGCCACTACCAAAAGGATAAAAGGAATCTAACAGTATATAACAAGTCTGTTTATGATGTTGATTTTTATTTTAGGAGGAGAATTTATAATTGGCCTGTAATGTAATTTCATAGATATTACTTGAAGAACCCACTATATTCTTAAGCATAGGCCTAGACTACGCTATTGTTAGCGTAGCCCTAGATTATAGTTATATATAAATTCTTTGGTATCATACATATGGTTAAATAGATTTATCCTATTTTACACGGATTTAAAGTTTGGGTATGATGCTACCTTCTTACATATAAATCGCTTTATATTTTTTAGCATCGCTCTTTTGGATTGTTGAAGCACCGTACGTTTTTATCTTTTATAAAAATACCTATGATTAGTGTGTAGTTCTTTGATGAGATGTCCTTGAAGAATTGATATTAGCTTGGACTCTAAAGGATAAAGCGGCTGATTCGTTAAAGAGCTCTACGGTCTTTAAAATAGAAATTATCTCGATAGACCCTGAGATATAGATAGAAGGTACAATCTCGACCTCTCGAATTTATATGTAATAGAAAAACAGAGATGCGTGGCATCTGATACAGGGTTCAAGGTTTGGAACTTGGTCGTACGTACTCATATGGGTTGGCAGCTCTACTTCAGCGTGTCACATATCACCTGCAAAAAAGGGCAAGGGTTTTTGGTCATATGATAGGAGTTTTTTATTTTGTCTTTCAATTGTTGTTTTCTAGATTTTCACGTGGATCTCTTTATCTCGAATCTTTTATATAATGTATTTTTACAGTTTCATGTTATTAATCATTGTAGAATATTATAATAAACAATTCTCTTATGTATGTGCTAAGCAGAACTATCTCATACGATCGAGCGGAGACAGTAACTAACTTTGCGCTCTTCTATTTGTTTGCAAAGCGATTTAGGTTATTAGCTGTTTTAATTGATCGAAGGACGTATCAATGTACGTAATTGTGTTCTTTTTGGGTCTATGCTAGTTTAGGGAACTTGAGCGGGAGGCAATATGGGGAGATATTCGGGCATAACTCGAGAGATTTTTTGCAGTTAGGTAAAACATACGACTAACTTTTTGTTGTAGTTTTGCAGAATTGGTGTTCAATTGAAGGGGGCTGAAGTACGGTAGTATTCCTGAGGACAGTAGGATGTACTATAGGTAGAGTAAGTTCATATCATCTTCAGATAGTTTATAGGGTTGCAAACGTGATTGGTGCGGATTCTATTTGTAATTAAGATTGTATTTTGGGTTGTGATATATGCATGTGGTTCTCTAATATCACAATCAAAATGAACCGAAGGGGAAAGTCTTGTGATGTTGGCAATCACTTATAGGGATTTAACTCTCATAGCGAACATATACCTGTTTTCTCATCTCGGTCTAGGCGTGTTTTTCTTTTTGAGATGTAGTTTTTGCAGTTGTTATGGAATAATGTCATACAAGAGTTGTCGTTGAAATATATCTTCTCTCTTTGGTTAGAGTAGATTTTAATGTTCTTTTTAGTTCTGCGCAAAATAAGTAGCTGTCAAACACACTTGTTCATATGTTACTCCATCATCTAAACGGGAGTTTCTGACGCTCTTTAAGTGCCTCCCACAAATCACATTAGTAATAGAGTGGTCGATGGTGCATCAGATATGTGTTCTAAACTGGGAATTAGCGATCAACATGAGTAGCCAGAGAATAGAGGCCAATAGCGCACTTTGAACGATTAGGTAGGTCGAGGGCATAGGGGGCGTTTTCTAATAGCCAGAGAATCTAGAAATTCACTCGTGCTTATGTACCTAGTTGTGGTATCTCCCAACTGATACGTTCGCTTACCGACGATAGTGGTTAGGAATTTAGCAATGATTGGATGCGGCGGGGACCCAGTTTATGGATTTAGGCGAGCCAACGGCTACTTCGGGTCGATTCGGCGGCGGTATGAATTTAAGTTAAACCTGGATTCTCATGTGGGCGTAGCCCAATGTTTTGTGGCAGCACTCCCGTTCCAGATATCGCACAACAGACTCATAACCTGCTTAGCTCCAACGGGAATATGCAGTGCGGACGTTGCCGGGATTCCGTGGCATGCTAGTCTTGGCACAATAAGACGTTTCCAGACGTCGTACCGTGATTTGACAACCCTGTATTCGCAGTCGGGGTGTCGAAATGCTCCACCCACTCACACACTCCCAAAGCCACCACGCACACTCATGTGGCGGTATTTGCATGGCTCACGCCCGCACCAAATGATAATCGACATAGGTTAGGACGCTGTCAGGTTACGGAGGCGCAGCGCCTCACCAACCACTGTACCACTAGAAACAACTAAAAAATTTAGCTGGGCCTAGCCCTCCTTTCTCTCATTAAAACCAGAGCAAATACGCATGGATTAGGATAGAGAAAGCTTTAAGAGAAGGCAAGATGCTCGCCCAAGGAATTACGTCAATTTTGGTTCGGATAGGTCGCCTAAGTACGCCGGGTGGTCCGGCAATGCTGCTTTCGGAACTACTAGCGACGTCGTAGAAATATGATGTGGTCAGATTTGCTGGATTGGCGACTCACGCTGTGCCGGGCTGATTTCTGGGGTAGAGACGCAAATCTTAGCGACCACAGACTGTCTATGAGGTGGCTATTCTTAGCGACTATACGAGGTTATGTCGCGATTTAGCGGGACGCCCCTTGTTGCGATGTTAAGTCGTACTAACTGAGGGTAGTGACAACTGGTTAAGCAGACTATCTTCTTTACTTTAGCGCTAATAAGTTAGTTGCAATTTAGCGTACTACTGTTTTTGGAGAACTCACTTTAGTTGTCGCGGCTATATCAGCGACTAATTGTTTTTTTGATGAGCGACGGGACTTAGCAGTGGCGGTTATGCTGCGTTTATGTTTTTCGCGACTGATAGATCTTTCAGTGATAGGCGACGGTAGGACGTTGGCGTCGCTATTCGTGTTCGGAACTAACCCATATCGATTATGAGACTAATATTGTGGTCAGCTATTTCTATGCGCTGAGAATGAGTTTGAATACAATGGTAGAGCAATAATGTAAAAGATACCTAGATCTGAGAACTTGAAGACGCTTTCAACACTATGACGATGTCACAATATAATATTAAAATATGCTGGATTTCAGAGGTTTAGACTCTAATAAATTCAATAACGGAGGCCACAAAATGAATCGTGTTTCTCATTTAATCCCATACCATTGCAAGATCAGCATAGAATACTTCATTGATGAATAACGAATGGGTGAATATGAATCTAACGTGGGTGTGAACAAAGTATGGTACCGAATCTACCATTCAAGTGAGACTCTCTCTGATGACTACATGACTTACAGCCTTAGTCCGCGCATTTTCGTTACAATATGAGCTCTATTCAGTATACATAAGCAGAAGCAAAATGGGCGATCTTCAAACTATATCATTCGGAGATCTGTACTTAATATGGTCCAATAAGATTTTTCACATGAAAACCAAAAACGACACATGTATTTGTTTTTGTGAGTTAAGTGTCTAGATACACAAAATTTTATGCAATTTCCATGGTTTTGTACGTTAGTCTCTGCACACCATATAGTGAGCGAATTTCTGAGAGCCACTCACAGCCACCATTACTTACGGACATGGAAGTGTGGTGTTTTAATCTTAATGTAAATTGATGACAACTGAGTTACTCCCACCTGCAACCATTTATGAAGACTGAAAACATTCTCGTGATTACCGTGTCGACCATTTTATCTCACCATATTGTCATATATTAATCAGCGGTATGCAGCTCTCTTATATAATCCTCAGTTTGCTTTGTTCCATCACGATATTCAACCTTTTTCTTTCTCCATGTTACTTTAAGAGGTGATCCCATTATAATTTTCTAGGGTCTTCTGTTTTAGTGACATAAACAGAATTATATCAAATGTTTATACTCAATATAGACTTGATCATGTATGCAATAACTCAGTCTAGGTGAGTATGATGATATACCTGCTCTAATCGTATTCTTAGCACCAAACTTCTCGGTACTTCTATCCTAGTTGTGTAGCTTCTGACAAGTTGAGATGAGAGAACCGAAAAGAGGAATGTCATGTCATGGTGTGGTATACATTGCGAGTGTCATAATGCAGCTGAAATCGTGTTTGCATCTTGAAGGTGACGCTCACTTGTGCTCAAAAAAAGGAAATGCGAATTGTTAGTGCCGCTTAGATCATAACGCGAGCGCAATGCGCTCATCCTTACAATTTCTTCGTACGACTTTTGCATTATGTGACACCAAGAAATAAAACAAGAAATTGTCTAGTAATTCTCAAAAAAGGGACTATAAATTCACAATGTGATAGTGGACTACGAATGAAATATGGGTGAGATTGCTATATAGATCAGAGTACGCATATAAGTTAATCACAATGGAACGTTAGTTAGTAATACCCTCTTGATAATATATCATCCTCTAATACAAAAGTTGCAGCAAGAGGGAACCTGTTAGGCACCGTTTTATAAACAATATTTGAAATTATAACAATTAGACAAAATGATATGATTTAGGAGTCAAACAAATAAGAAAATCATCAAGTTGTAGGTTTTGAGGTTTAGGTAGCATTTTTGTTTTTTGGCGACTAGTTATAGTATATGTTCCGCACTGATATCATAGATATCTTCTAGGGCTTGAGAAACGACTAATCCTAAGTACCTAGTGCTTTACAGGCATAGATTTTTTGAATCAGTCACTTGCACTATATCAATTGGTG
Organism: Bassia scoparia; assembly: GCA_008642245.1. Lineage (NCBI taxonomy): Eukaryota > Viridiplantae > Streptophyta > Magnoliopsida > Caryophyllales > Amaranthaceae > Bassia > Bassia scoparia. The sequence goes on along the minus strand of SNQN01006604.1, from coordinate 12,174 downwards.
TTTAATGGAAGATTTCTATACACATACATTTGCAATGACTTAAGTTTGTCATAGAAACTTGTTTGAGGGGATTCCATGTACTATGCTTGTGGGCGCATACGAAAGGTCTATATCTATTAGGTGGATTCGTACATTCGAAACACGGTATAGATGGTTAAATTTATAATTGGTAGCGGTCGGCGAGTGCATTTTGTCTATTTGGCACAACGGTTGGGCGACTCTGCAGAACTCAAACTTTTACCTTAGTGGTTCTATTGTGTGGCTGGTACAGACATTCGGAATCAAACTTACCCCATACGCTTCTGACTACTCACAGTTGCGGCAGAATTTCACGTCGTGTCTTATTAGTCCAATTACGTTTAGAGACTACATTCGATTGTTCAACAGTAAAACCATCCATTTTGACCAGAGAGGCTGCGTATCTCGCAATATTAGCGCTGAGGGCGCGGCCCACGCCTACTACATAGTTTTCCTAGCATGGCCTTTTGGATTAGGATAACTATTCTCTAGGGTTTGCCATATAATACATCTTGAATGACTAAAATTCTCTAACCGTAATATAGCTGTCGTTAAATTCACACATACATAGATGATAATATCAGATATTGTTCTTTCTTTACTATCAAAAGACACGTATTCTCAATGTTATAATGCTTTCTAAACAAGACTCAATGAGTATTCGAATTCATTTTATGCCAAGCTAATTAATAGTTGGTTCATGGTTCTCTGTTCAGAAAATTATCGCAGGACGTATACACTTGGAATGGTATGGTTGTTTACATTTTCATTTGTAGACATTTTTTGTTCCTCACTATCTAAGGTGCTGGCACGAGTTCAAATCTTACTATTTCGTTGTTGTTCTTCGCATAGACTAGTTTTAGGAATTCTTTGATATTCTCCAAATAGTATAGTAAGCCTTTCTATTGAATTGTCTTGGCACATTAATTTCTTATATTCGCATATTACTGAATCAAAGAGTAGTCGTCGAGTGAAACTCTCCCAACTACTAGGTACTGATTGATTGGGCGCACAGTTTTCTGTATAATTTCGCCTAGATCTCTTGCTTTGTTTCTCTTGATACAACTATCATTCATATATGTCACAGACATCTTATTATACGAGTTTATTCCGAATTCAGATTAGACATATTCTCACTTTCATTGGTACTCGTGTGAATAAAACAATATTACATATTGGAGAAAGCTTACGCTGAAGGGATCATTATCATGAGAAGATTGGTCTATCATATGAATGCGACATGCGCACTACTATAGGTCACTAATTTTGGAAGAACTTTAATAGTCTAGTGGAATAAATTGTAGTAACCAGTGCCTCAGCAATCCTACTTCTCATGAATAATCATACTGACGTTATATCTGTATCAGCTGTATAATTTATCTCCTACAAAATACTAGGACTATATTAGTGTTGGTTCACTCAAGATCGTGTAAAATCGATAATATGCTAAAAATAATTTCCATAATAAACCTTCTATAAGAAATATGTGATATTAATATTACATGATTTATTGCACAAAATGGACTTGTACTACGTCACTTAAATGGGAACCTGAACGCTACATAGCTATAAACTGTAGTTAAGCAGAGCCAGATATTTTCTGGCGATTTAGTGTTACTATAATATTCTCACGAAATATTCTTATACACTAGGGTTTCTTCGTTTGCAATAAACCCAGAGAACATATTGACCGAGATATAGACGAATTACTACTACACTTGAAACAATTTCGGTTCCCATATAAATTTCGTCTAATAGGGAAAAAATATATAAACTGAATAACGCATCTTGAAGTCTTAATAAAGAAGAAAGAATATAAAAAACTCTTAATAGTCAGTTACGAGTGTTTATCCAACTAATTTTATCCTCATTAATATCCTAGTACTATATCTAGCATATCTAATCAGTAAAACCCAAAAGATTATTTAGGAAAGATATCAACTTGACCACGGTATAATGCAACTAATTAATTATCTAACAACTTTAACTAAATTCTAAAATAGAAGCTCGAATTGTAAAATTTTAAACCTTTCTTATCGAACTCAAACGAAACGTAAATATATTTCATTATTTTCCTAAAATTATCGGTACAGCTAAAGACCTAACTGATTTTTTTCAATATGTTTTTTTGATCTCAACTATCCCAGATCAAGTCCTTTTCCCTCCCATCAGTCATCATAATGAATATTCAGATAGTTCCTTTTTTCTTCAAGATGATTTTTTTTTTTCAAAACCATATTAGGCTCTACCTTCAATTTTTTCCCGATATTCTTTCCCAACAAGTTAGGAAGCTTGAAAGTATAATTATAATGATATTTTTGACCTTGGAATACACTTTTGAAAGTGCTATTATCGACTCACGAGTCATGGGGCCTTAAATCATGCGGATCAGGGCTTATGGCCATTGTATCACTCGGAACCGTATTTCTCTTACAGAGTCGTGTCTGTGAAAATAAATTCGTAGATAATTTTTGTTTAGAATTTTGTCTAGATGTATTAATCATGTTATTCCAAAACAGGTGCACTAAAAGGACTAATTATCTGGGTATAAGTTGATTTGTGCCAGGTCACAAAACAGATTCGCCGCACTCAACTTCGCAACGCAACATAGCATCTGGACATATATCGAATATAAATGACGGCTCCTCACTGAATTTCCACGCTTCTGACTTGTCTAGCATCCTTTATCCACACAATCCCCTTAAATTTCTATACAGACCACACGTAACTTGTAGTAAACCTCGACGTCCTCTATTACATCTACGGTCCTTCAGTCCGTTCCTCGTAATCCTCATACTACGATGTCCATCTCTACTCCCGTTTCTTCCCCTGTACACTCCTCTTATCTTTTTTTCACTCATATCTTTTCCCATAACAACTCGACGCTTTCTATAAATATCTAGCCTTCTGTTGCGTCTTACACTCGAACTCCAATCCGATACACTACTCATTCAAATTACGTTATGCACCATCTCAATTCGCATAAGCTCCCATAGCTTCTTCCACTCATTACCATTCATCTCTACTCATTCTATCACCACCACAAAACCACTCTACACACATCAAATTCCCTGACACTCATCGTAGTTCGGAGGTATAGCTTCCGCTCTTTTGTTGGGAGATTTTGTATAAGGTATAAACGTAAATGTTGTACTTTGAGAGGTCTATCTCAAGTACATACTTCTCTCTTCTGATCTTAGATTGTGTAGTTAATATACTCGTATTGTTAATATTATCCTTCTCCTCCCCTGTTACAATCGTTTGTACTTTGCTCCATCCTTTTGGTTCATCCTCTTGCTTAATCTCATTCGTCTCAAAATAATTTCGTGTTTTTTGTTCTGTTCGGTTCGATTTTTTCAGCCTCTATTCGTTGTTCCTATATTTGATTTCCTTGGGTTATTTTTTATAGAATTTTGTCGATAAATGTTTATTAATGATTTTTTCTCTTTTGCGTTGTTCGATAGATTTTTTTTGGTAGTCGTATTTGAGATAGCTTGGCACATATAGTTTGTTTGTGTTTTCTCTATAATAATAAAGATTTGTGAAATTTCAGCTATAATGTCGCTGTTTATTGTTGTGCATCATTTCCTGTAATGATTTGTACTATAGCTCAGATACGTATAGGTGTTTACAAGTTGTATCGTTTGCTAGTTTTAGATTAGGGGTTTTTGTGATTTTTGTTATTATTCTATATATGTATTTATTTCTATGTCCTTATTCTGGCTCGTGCTCGGGTCTCTATGAAATTCTTTTTGTACTCTAAAATTTTTGAGATATCATTCTTATAGATTTAACAGCTCGAATATTCAATATCTTGCAACATTTTGGAAATTATCTATCATGTATAATATCTTGTTCAGAGTGGATAATTAATTGAGTACCATAGTTTTTTGAATTTCGTTAGGCTTCTTTATTTTTACAGTAATATAGTGATATAATATCGGTTTGGGTACAATTCTTATTTAGATATTGGGTATATTGATGAAATGTAGATGCCTCTTAATGATATGTGTGCAATGTTTGTAATTATTCCTGTGTTTTTCAGTGGGTCGTCTGTCGTACTTATAGACCAAATCGAATCAGGAGACTTTAGTATGGAATTATTCATTGATAGGATAATATCGTGATTTAAATACAGTAACTGTTAAACACATGAGATAAGCAGATAGTATAATAAGGACTGCAGCATTTATTATGCCAGGGTGCGTGATCTGTTGAGTCACTTGTCTAATTGTAGTCTATTTCTTAATGTTTCCCGTACTCTTGATCTTGTATTGTGCGGTAAGGCGAATTTAGGATCAATGGTGATAGTTATTTGATAGCACTTTATTAGATCGTCAGTAATAACATGGATCTAGTTAATTTCTAGTCCGAAAATTATTTGTTTGTTGTATATTAGATATTTATTGATTATGTTAGCTTGTATCACGAATACTCTTCTTCATAATTGATACGTGGTACCTTTATGTTTAGAATCTATGTAGAATTAGTATATTAAGATAGTCGTAATATAAATTTAGGTTTTATGGATATTTCTGGATAAGATTTATATCTTGCTAAATAGAATCTATTGGGTAGTTTTGTGAAATATTCAGTTCTAATGTAAATAACACGATTTTGGAAGTATCATTGAGAGGACTGAAATTTGTATCACGGATATATGTTAGTTGGATATTTAGAGGGAATTTAGACATTATATAATTCAATATTATATTCCTAAACCCTTATCTTGATATATTTTAATACTTATGAGGACTGTTATTATTGATTCATATTTTGTATTTATGAGATTGTGTTCGGTCGAATAATTAAATGAAAAGATAATCAGGGTTTTTGTCAGTTACTTGTTAATGAAGATTTCTCCTACTTGTTACTCTTCTCGCAGACAAACACACACTTGACTGAGTAGGTGGATGGGTAGAGTAAGAGAGATGAGATAAATTCCCGCGAAATTATCCACATCTGCTTTTCAACAAGCTTACACTATTCTTATAATGGTCTATGATCCAATATATGGACTAGTATTCAATTTAAGAAGGGGTTAATATTTATTTATCGGTTTGTATAACATAGTTCTTCGTAACTCTAAGGGGCTAGCAATAGGTTTTCACTTGCTTGTATGTGCCAGTTGATCACATAAGAATACCTTAACTATAAAAGTAGATCCGTCGTAGAGGCTAGTTTGATATGTTGTGAGTGTTCTATTGAGATTGATTGATATTATTATGTTAAACGGTATCAGATTTGTTGGAACTTCGATGATATCCTCTGAGCTATCAACTTTAGTCAGACAAAAACTTACACCTCGTCATGCTATCTCTCTATGTAACGTTACAGAGGTGACATCTTATTAATAGAAGATTACAGGTAGGACAGTTGTTATTAGAGGGGGACTAGTATGTGAATCAGTTTTGTTTAGTTAATATTATCTCATAAGATATTCACACAAGATTATTTAGCTAACACTTTTAATGATATATCAACCTTTCTTATCGACCCCTACATATTGTCCACATGAGTATACAAGACGGGATCACAATACAGATCAACTCTTGAGACTGATTTACATTAAATAGAGACATGCCAAGATTTATTGTTTGAAATTAAGAAGAATCTCGTGTGATATTTAACAATAATGTTACATTATGACAATAGGCATCGAGCTAGATATTGTACTCCATGCAATCGGATCAAATCAAATCCACCATTAGAGGTTCTGAATATATAACATGAAAAATGGCGAGGATATCTCAATAAATTCTGAAAACACATTTGGATGGATCGGCACCAAAATGGAGACGCTAAACGAAGACGAGTGACAAAGAACCATTACAAAAACCACTAACAAAATACGGCGAAAGCGACAAAACTCCTATGGAGGAATCATAATCATACGCAGTTTTTCTAGGTTGATGAGTACAACAATGAACAGCGATCTATATAAACAAATGGTTATCAATTGTAGAATCTAGTGATTAATACATACAAAATATCTAAAAAAATATGGGTAACATTTGCTAACATTTACAAAATAATCGAAACCTAAAAGATGAAACATCGTTACCATGGACATAGAGGTACAATCAGACCAAAATTCAAGGAGATCACTCTAGAGGTACACTAATAGTGGGTAGTAGTTCTATCTCAGCTTCCATGATTGTGAAGGGGTGTGATGCCAGTGTGGGAGAAGGGGCGGGGAGAACTGAACATCGGACGTTATGAGAGTGAGCGAATGATGGTAGTATTAACTGGCCAGATAATCAGCAGATGAGAATAGGAAGACTACAACTGTAACATTCGCTAATTTCAATTCTCAACACCAAAGCGGATGTGTTAGCGTGTGGGTGGTGGGCGGAATGAGATGGTAGATGGCATGTTTTTATTGAAGGCGGATGAGTTAACGATATGTTGTATAGGGGTTCTTGGACACAACTCGCTAATAGGCTAGTGGTGAAATTTGGGAACATAGCTCTACTATTTGAAGCAGTGCAAGAGGGTAAACAGGAGATCGAGAGTGAGAAGTGATGTTGCAGAGTATAGAGGATGGTGACGCATGAAATGAAGGGACGGAGAATTCTTATTGATGATGAGATAGTTAGAGAGAGAGAGTTCGATAGAGAGGGGTCTTTGTGTTATTAGTGGGTATGAAGTTGGGAATTTGATGGAGAGATGAGCTGATAGTGAGTGGATGTTTATGCGTTCGAATTGTGTTGCCTGTGCTTTGGGTGGAAGGCAGTTGGAATTGCGTGTGACGGTCAGAATTATACTATCAACCACGCGAATATAACTAGTGCTTGCAAGACTTATAAGTCCCAAGTTAACTAACTTAGAAAAATTGTACCTAGCATTACACAAATAATTTACCCATGGTCCGGTCAATTCAATAGAAGACATTCTCCGATGTCTAACTAGGGCCCATGTCGAAAAATTGCATACGCGTGATCAACACACGACACTGTTATATTTCGGGATGAAGGTTTTAAAATACTGAACATATAGGATTTTTTCTAAATAAAATTTAAAGTAAAGAACATCATAGGAATTTACTAAGGCTATCGTGATAGAGAACTAAGGCTTTAGGGGTTCCTAAGTTGCAGACTCACATAGCAACATAGTAAAATCTAAGGAATATAGGCCCTATGTAAACCGCAATTCGAGGATAAGTTTTCTCAAAAATCATGCGGTGTAAAATGACCTCGGGGGTCGATTTCCAAAGTCTTCAGAAGCTACGACCCTGAAATTTCAGGGTCTTGGTGTGCCTTCGGTCAAGGTAACAACCATGCACGAATTTTGCAATAGTTCTATATGTTTTAGTAGCGTAGTTTTTCGGTGTACGGTCACCATCAGGTTGACGTTAAATATCTTTAGTCGGTATGTATACATGTTTGACTGACATAGTCAAACGAATTAGGAAATACGAAGATATTAATGTGTCTTGAGGATGATATCAGGAACAATATCAAAGCACATGTATTATTTTGCGTCCTAAGTTCTTAATACCTACATGATCATTGGCCTAAAGAACACTTTGACGATAAACTTGGTGCCTTGAAAATTAATTTATAAGATAAGTTCCTAAGTGTGATTATTAGAGAAACATTGTTATAAGTGTCAAATGCCATATGTATGTAACACTAATCCACTCAATGTCTCAGATGAATCACTACGTAGAATTTATGGTAGATATTATTGTTGAGATGCTTAAATGAGCGGCGACATAAATATGTAATAGGATGAGTCTCTCGCGGCATTGTACATTAGACAGTTCGGAAAGGTCGTGGGCCCACATATGAGGCATTTTGGGTGGCTGCCGAGTAGACAGAGAGTAATAGAACATAATCAGAATAGGAAGCTCTAGAATGAACCTCATAAATGCGAATGTTAATTTCTATAGACTCGATTGATTCTCAGGGCAACTCAATTCCAAGAAGCTTGTTCATTCTACTTAAAGCACAACTTCATGGCTAACATCGTAACAACTTTGTTCTATTCTAGAACAGCTCATAAAAGAGAGAAGCTCTGCTGAAGCCACGATATGTGGGATTGTAGATTTCGGAGTATAGTCTTTTATGCGTTGAATTAAAATGTGCAGCACAGGATGGGCTAAATAACTAACATATAAATTTGAGTTCCACAGAATCACTTCTCTGCACTATAAAGTCGCAAGTATTAGACTAATAGCATTAAGAAAGTCTATCGTAAAGATTTGAAAGAATGTGTAAGGTTCTAGAGTAAGAAAAGATGGTCAGATGAATTGTTTGTGAAAACATTCGCAGTGGGCCTACATGAGGAGTTAGATGTTTGTGCTAGATTAGATTAGGAGAGATCTCAAAGAGGATTGCATCATAGCACTGTGACATAAGTATTCTATATTCAGACACTATAGTACTTCAAAATTGACTATTGTTGTAGACATGTCCAATGAATATGGTGATTGAAAGGATTAGAAAGGTATAATAATGATATGCTTAATTACAGAAACTATGATATGAATGTGTCATACGAAAAATATAAGTGGAGACTTTGTGACGTGTGTAATAGGAAAAGAGAATAGAATGGGTTACCGGAAGTGGCCTTAGAATTTATCGACCTATATTGAATACGGTAAGAGACTCGCGCTTGGGTCTACATATGAAGACTGTATGATTCGTCGCATAATACTGCATTCAAAAAGTTGTAGATAATAAGCAGTCTACATTGAAGTCGTTCAGATAAAGCCTGAAGTATGAATGCTCGAGTGCGTGAAAACTGGGAAAGACCAATTGGTAGATAAATCTGTGAGGAAATGTTCAGCTGTAAAGAACAAAAATAGTAAGCCTAAGAGTTTATAATAGACTTGGTCCCAAATGATATCTCCGTCTCTGATCCTGCAGAATGTAATATGGGACACAATTCTGTAAACACCAGAGTGGTGTCTAGATCAGGCACAACACTTAGACATGTGTGAGATAGTAGATGAAAAAGAAGCATTTTATATGATAGACTGTTATACCTACTCATGAAATTGTGGAAGAGGAGATAGAGTGTCGTTGGAGATTGCTCAGAGGAGTAACGAAACATAACGTCGCGAAGAAATAGAGACTCTATAGATAGACTACGATGAAGAGCTTATATGTTTGTTTCGATAAATTTATGGTTTATTAATGTTACATTTGTAAAGATGCATATGATGTGTAGGTATGTTCATATAGGTAGATAGAAGAATGACACGAGGTCAAAAAATATTGCCGCAAGGCTAACTACTGACATGGAAGGAGTATATAGCACAGTGAAGTCTTTGCTTAGATTATATGGAAGTTGTTTGGTCGGGTTTCGAGAAAGATGAAAGGTAGAGATGTTATAGTGGGTTCTGATAGATGAGACAGCTAAGCGTGCATTAAATAGTTGGATACTCTCAACACAAGGTCCAAAAGGTACGTCTTCGTTCTACTCACTGATGCACCTAACGACTACCTCCATTCGCTGACTGCAGAGCTCTCCCTTCGCGTGATCTATCGTGCACCAATCCTGAAGTGTCTCATCAACTTGATACGAGGAATAGTCAGCAAGTAGTGTGGAGTAGATGAAAGCAGAATAATGAGGATATGAAAGGCAAAGGATTTCTCTAATTAACAGAAGCAAATGGATAAGAGCGTGATTTAGCACAGGAGAATTTGAGGAAAGGAAATAAGGTTGAAGTGCTATTGAAAAAGCAGCAAGATCGGTAGCGTTGCGTAATGTGACAGCCTACATAGCATGGAGATGATATGAAGCTAGGGGTTCGGGGTGGCAGAGGAATGACGTACTTTGTTGGTCATCATGCTATTAGATATATATGCAGGAAGAGCAAGAGTTTCTTACATTTCCCTAATATAGTCCTCCAACGCTGGTGGATTGGTTTGCTGGCGGACCAAGATCAATAAATTATACTATTAAGACAGAGTGTGACCAAAAGGGGTAATTGTTATGAGAAAGATTTGCTTTATGTAGATGACCAACTAAACTTTAAAACAACAATATCAGATTGGGTTTGATTTGTTTGGGTACTGTAAAGAGTCATTTGTGATGGCTAATAAAAAATTGTTCTTGCAAAAAATAGTAAGATGGAGAACTGTTTTGACACGCATTTCCGCTGGATGTTCTTCTTTTTCTGTATAGACTATAGTATATGATAGGTTAGGCATCACACTTATTGTATAACACCGGCGAATAGCTAGCATACTGGCGCTTTGTACTATAGCTGTTACGACGTAGGCTACGATATAGTGTAGGATTGTGTAGATTTTCAACTTAGTTCATTACATTATTGATACAATGGAGTATATCTTTGTGGACTCATATGTATAATTATGAGAAACATATCTTTCTCGTTTAATTAATCGATCAGCAGTTTTAATATATATTGTGACTCGTATATTGAAAGCTAGTTACTCATAGTTTTAATAAGTCTCATTTAATAACATTCAGTAGCGCTAAGAATAGCGCACAATGATTAGTCCATTAATCGTATGTTAGTCCAAAATAGCACCCCAGCTAGTTATCACTAAAAAGTTAGTCGCAACAAGCGACCTGCCATGTTAATCGCTCCAAAAAATTTACGTCGCAATAGCGACATATACAAATCATCCCAAAACAGTAGTCGTAAACTTTGCATACGTAACCTTATGTCGCTATAAGTAAAAATAGTTACCGCTAAAATTGCGCTACCTCTGCTTAGTCGCTAATGACACAGGTGTCGCTAAATC
>SNQN01006603.1:3827-37682 GCA_008642245.1 Bassia scoparia | reverse complement strand
TTAATTTCTTTCTATTAATGTGTAATGATCCTAATGTTTTTTTGCCTTATAACAAAATGACATTGTACCTCAAATTCAAAATTCTAAATGCCATTCTTAATTGTATTTATGGCTAGCATTATAGAAAGACATATGTTTAATTAAGATATTTGGCCACCATTTGTTGAATTGACGAATTTTTAAAGGTTAGGTTTAAGGTTGTTAACTTGTTATGTCATTGAATTTAAAAAAATCTAGGGTACCCCTTCTTCAACCTCTTGGAACCATTTGATACATAGCGACAGTCTTTTTATGTAATCCATCATTCGATCACATCGCTCCTAAAGATAAAATTTTACCCCAAAGATCAAATATTTAAAATGTAAATCAAAATAAAAATAGATCAAAGAAAATCTAAAATCGATAAATCAAAAAGCCGAGAGTATGTTGATACAAACAACATTGTAAATTTGCAAAGCAATGCTACATCAAAAATTCAAGAAAGCACAAAAACTTCTATACTCCTGACTTCATTAAAGTGAGTAACCAAATAGAGATACATACATAACTTGTTACAAACTATATGATTTCTCAACTTTGACTTCAAAGCTATTTCAAAGTCGATTATTTTTAAAGCTCAATTACCAAATTAAAGCCATAATTGGTTTTAGAAGCATTATCATGTACAGCTTACATTCATCCACATTAGCATGTACATTATCATTCAAGAGCAAAAACCATAGCTCCATTTTTAACCAAAAAATACACATAATCATCCCATCCCAAAAAACTAATTAATAAAATCAACAAAAAGAAGCAAAAAGGCCCTCATGGTCTTTGGAGCACGAGTCTCTGAGAATTATTCAAGTTCATGTCAGCCATGTAAGCTGCATAGAAGTAATTAATTAGATCAAATTAATCGGCACAGTTATAAGGTCAAAAGACGCGAACCTGAAGGCAAACTGTACACAAGACTTTCTCCCTGAAGCATCGATATCGTTCTTGTTTGTGATTCTATCTTTGGTATCTTCTCAACTAAATCCCCAAAAATAAACCTAATGAGCTTTGATTCAGAAGGGAACTGAAAAGTGTATAGGCTGGATAAAATTATAAATTTACTACAACAGCAAAAGAAGAATTGACCAGCATTGACTTGATCGTTTATACTTTATAGTTGTATTGAGATAGACGATTTGTACTTCGTAATAAAACCTCACCAGTCAACCATGTTTAGTTTGTTCTGAGCCCAAGGTCCTTCCCTGTGTGGCTTAAAAGTGTATGGTTGTAGTGATCAATAATATACTCACAGGAACATATTTTAAAAACAAAAGTTTAACAAACCCAACTGAACTGTGATCTAGGACAATTGATACCTGTAAAAATCACTATTTGACCAGTCTCCAAAAATTGAGAACAGAAAGAGTAAAGAAAATAAGTGAATGATCATGGCAAGATTTAAGCAAGGATACATAGCATCCTAAGTCCAGCACTGTGAGCAACCCTTCTGTAAAAGAGTGACTGGTATTGCCTTTTCTTACTGGTCACATAATTGCAAGAGCAGGATCCTCAAGCAAGAAACTTGAACTGCTCTTGCAGATTCAAAAGAGTCAAGCTCTTCCATTCTCCATTTAACAATGGCTGCATTTTGTGTTATTTGATGAATTGATACGAGTAGTATTTTAGAATCATGCACATGATCGAAATTCTGGACTGCAATTGTGACTGTAATCGACCAGAATTTAGATTTTGATTTTTAATTCTATTCAATTTTGTTTATAATTGACTTTCCATAACCCATTTCCCCCAAATTATTCCATTCTAAAAAAAGTACACGTATGTTCTTTGAAATTCCAATTTTTTTTCATCGTGTTTACTTTGAAAGCCTTTTTTTCTAGGTTTAAATGCAAAGATTATAGGAAAAATGTGGTGCAGAAAAAGCAATTTAGAAGTTTTGATTTTGGGTTTCCTTGAATTTGTGATTTTTGCTATATAGTGACATGAAACTTTGTCACATCTTTATGACATGAACCAACAAATTATATGATGGAATGAAACATTGAGGAAAAAGTGCATCTTACATTAGGAGTATCAGAGACTCAGATTTGTATATACTCCGTTTAAGACAATAAATTGTTTCATCCATAACCGACTATAACAAGATATTTGATTGCTTGCAAGTGCGACTTGTCCCCATTTTACACTAGTAGAAAAAGCTCATTTGCTGCGGTTAATTAGGCGTCATTTGCTGCGGTTTTAACCGCAGCAAATGAGCCTGCAGCAAATGACTATTTGCTGCGGTTGTAACCGCAGCAAATAGTGGTATTAATTTGCTGCGGGTTATGCAAAAACCGCAGCAATTAGTTCACATTTGCTGCGGTTTTTGCCAATACCGCAGAAATAAATACCCCACTATTTGCTGCGGTTATTGGCCAAAAACCGCAGTAAATAATGGACTATTTGCTGCGGTTTTTGCCAAACTGGCCAGCAAATAGTCTATTTTTTCTTATAAAAAAAATTGCTATACATAGGACAAACCATGTATTATATTATATATATATATATATATATATATATATATATATATTATAATAATATTATATATATAATATATATATATGATATATATATATATATATATCACGGGTTGTCTATATATTGCAAATTTATAACTATACACATTGCTATCATCAATCATATTGGTCTAATAATAATAACACAATAAAAATAATTTAAACCATACAATAATAATGAATCAAAATAATAACATACAATATTGATCATAAATATATAGACAATGTCAATATAAAGATATTTGGTGTCGAATCCTTTGTCCTCCAATTTCAGTGTAGCTTGAACATCAAAAGAACCATGCTGTTCCAGACACACCAACCATGACTGTTCCAATTTACAAAACAATGAACCTCGTAGCAACACCACAGCGTAGTACTGCCGATATCAAGGGACCAAGCATCCTTCAAATTTACACGAAAAAAGAAGTCAACATTGGAGAAACTAAAACAAATGAAGTGGAATGCTGTGAACTTAGTTCCGGATTAAGAGAACAAACTCAGGCAACAGAACATTTTTAGAATTTTAGGAAAATGTTGCACCTAAATAGAAACATGATACTCAGGAGTCAGGATATATGCAAGTCCCCAAAGGATGTGTGCAAATTAGGAAACCAAAAGAACTATGCGGGCTGGATACATCAATTAATCTTAAGGGCATGAGTTGAAAATAGGATTATCTGAAAATGTGAAATCAGGTCAACGTACTGTCATATCTCCAGCTTGCAGCACGCATTAATGAAAGATGTGTAAGTGCGTGTGAGATATCTAGTTGACACATCTTCACCTCATTTTTTGCAACAGATCAGCAGCCTCCCAAACATCGCCTCTTCGAGCCCATTTACATGTTTACAAAAAAATAATTTTCATAGCCTAGAATGCACGGCAAAGTATCAAATATAAAATTGTGATTTGCCAGCTCTTCTTGTGCAAGGATAGAAAAGTATGGCATACAGTAGACAAATGGAACAAAGGAAGCTTCCAGCAAGAGCACTTTCCTAAAATTCTGAGCAACACATCTCCTTGTCACTGCAAGAGCACTTTCATCTCCAGCTTTGCAAATGCTTGAGCAATGCTCATATGCATATACATCAAGCTGAAGTCATCCTCTTTCACTTTAGTAAAGTATTCAAAAGCTTTCCGGTATCACCCTGAGCTGCATAACCATGCATGTTGTCGTGTTAAGTGGCACATTTAAGTCTCACCCCAAGCTATCCATTTCATTCTAATATTAACAGCCTTTTTCATCTAACTAACATTAAGAAAATTATATACACCACAATGAAGAGTTTATGTAAGAATGTTATTATCATTCTAAATTTAATACATAGGCAAGAATGTTTCTTCGAACTTATTTTTTGTTTTTTAAAAAAAAAAGGATTCACAAAAGGAATGTTAAATGCAAAACTACACATTTTATTAAAAAAAAAAAAAATTATTGTTATCATTCAGTAACATGGGGGTTACTATACCTATTAGTCTCCGTTATTTTACTCGTTCAAAACTTTCTATTTATACAACTTCCTCCGTTTTTTACTCGGTAAATTATCTCATATCAACTTTCAACTCCCTTCTATTTATACAACTTCCTTTTTTTCATTCACATAAAATTATACCAGGGAGAAAAAATTTTCTAACAATATCTAAGCAAGAAGCTGAGAGTGCAGTCACCATTCCTCCACAACAATAACAGCAAACCCAATCCCCCTTTCATCCCCATTAAACATATACTTTCTTCATCTTTTTTGTAAATCATCATTGAAACCATCTGACCACTTCCCAGCAGCGTACATTTAAAACATCTTTAACTTTAACATAAGAAAAAATTGAGATATAAATAATCTACACATTGAAACAAGATCTTAACAGAGATCATATAAATGACTGTGTTGTTCCTTGCACAAAGTCAAAACAATGATTTAACAGGGCTCTGGAATAGATCAATTCATACAAATGATGCATTTATGAAAAAACAGAGGATATAATAGAACACTATTCAAGAGCTTTCGACTAGACATGTGTATGATTCCTAAATTCCCCCAAGAAAGTTGTGAATGTTGTCTGAGTTATTACTGTTCTTCTTTTTTTCTCCCCAAACACATTTGGAAAATAGGATACATATAGGCTTTGAGCCTTGACTTAGCCATTTGCTAATCCAGCATGGACTGACAAACAGGGTTAACGTAAGGGCTAATTTAAAAACAGTGCCCACTTAATTAGAAAGCACACTGCTATTATATAAAGTGATTTGAAAAAAAATCTATAGTACCTGGTGGCTTCTCAACAAGGCCAAATCAACGCCATTATATGTTGAATCAGTCGCGGTACACTCCATTTCCTTCGCATCATGTTAAACTTCAAGGGCTCTTCTCGTTCACCAACTCTTGCAAAACCATAAACATACTAAAAACGGTAGGATCCTAGTGATAAGAAATTACCTATGTTTGCTAACAAGCACCAATTTCTTCTCCTAAAGGTAGAGGGCAACAAATTTAATTTTGTTAACTAAACCCGCATAACTAAAACCAGATATGAACGAAAATAATACATTAAAAAACCCAAAAAAATATCACAAAAAATTAAAATCAAATCAAGCGCACAAGAAGGAGACAAAAATTATGTTTCAGAAACCCAAAAAACAAATTTGTTCAGTCACAAAAATTAAAATATAAACGAAAACTTACAAACCCTAAGATTCGCAAACAAGCAGCGGCACCAGAGAAGGGAGACAACCAGCAGCTTTGGGCCAAACGGGGGTAATACACGATCATCAACACCGTACAACCACGACTTAGGCGCCGCTCCTACTTTAGCTTCTTCTCTTTCAAAAATCTCAACCCTCTTTTGCCCACAAACCACAAAATTCACACCTAAATTCCAGTCTATATATTAGAAAATAGCTAACCCAAAAAAAAAAAAAAAATCACACAACATAACAAAAAAATCCAGAAACATAGCGGCGACGAAAGAGGAGTGGACCAAAGACGAAAAGGAGAGGACCGCTGATGAAAAGGAGAACTCGAAGGTCGGTTGAGAGGATTCAAGAGGAGAGAGATATGAGAGTGAAATATGATAAGATGAGAAGAACGAGGTATGAAGGAGTCAGCAGGAAGAGAATGAAAATGGGTATGAATGGGAAAGAGACGAGAGTATTTAGTTTATTGTGTTGATACATATACTCGTCGTAAAGGACTATAATGCGGCTGTTTATTAGTTGGGCCGAGTTTTTAATTTTTTTGTTTATTGGGCCTAGTCATTTGTTGCGGGTGTTTAATATTAACCGCAACCAAATGTAATGCATTAAAATTTATTTCCCTTTATATTAATATTACTTCGGTTATTTAAAACCCGCAAGGGCGCAATAAACTTTTCAATTTGCTGCCGTTATAATAAACCCGCGACAACATCTTGGAGAACCTCGAAATCTTGTGCTGTTCTATTGCTTATATATTCCGCTCTTACAGACCAGCCCAAACTGTTCCTCATACTAATCCGAAAAGAAAGAAAAATTTAATAAATTTATCTCAATTCACCCCCCCTCTAGATACAACATAACCTTTCATAATTTCCTATTCAAATATAATCATCAACCAAAAAATAGCATTCAAATAAAAATATGTATCTTTTTATAACATAATCGTAATATATTTATAAAAAAAATATATTTGATAATATATGCGAAAATTACGGGTCATTACAACTCTCAAATATTTCGCGATAGCCGGGCAGCATCTATTATATGCATGTTTTATTCCAACATCAGGCTCTTACATAATATAGTGACATATCTATATCAAATGCTTTTGGAAAAATTACTGGCTGGATTCTCTGTGTAATGAACTAGATAAAAATTAATTGAAATTGAGTTTAAGGTATGTTACATCCGGCGCGCCCACGCAGACGGCCGTGGTTCACATCTATTTTTGCTTACTATCTAGGATAAAAATTCTCGTATATTTCTCGATAAACAAAATTTAAGTGGGATAATATATAACATGTATGACTTAAAAGTTAAATAGTTATATATGGACTATTGTTTCATGTGATCACTGGAGTGCGAGGTGAGAGAGGAATTTGGCGTGTTTGCTGCTTTGCTGATCACAGGCTGGAATGAGTGTACAACAAATTTAGAGCAGATGCTTGTTCTGTTTATTCTTGCCATACTTACTATTCTTTGCCGTTTTGCAAGAAGTTTGACAATATTTTAGCTCAATCAGAGGAAATAAGAAAAGAATCGCAAAAACCTAAAACAAAAAAACTCTAAATTTAAAAATGAATAAAATTGGCGCAGATATTGAGGGAGATGTACAAATTCAACAATGAACTCCTATAACAAAATCGACAACGAAAGCTCTTGAAATCGGAAACCCTAATCGAAAACCCCCAAATTTCAACAATTAATCCTCGATGTTTGAAAACCCCTAAATCTCACGATTACTGCATAATTACCTTCTAAATCCATATAGGTTAATTCAATCTTAACGGAAAGATACCCTTACTAGCAACTAATAATATCCTTAGTAACAAATTCAAAGGACAACGTTATAAGACAGAAAAGAATCCCACATAAATCTTATTTAAGTAAAAATACTCTATAAATTCTCGTTATTCTCAAAACAAAATTTAAGAGTGAATTTAATATTGAGTAACTGATTGATAAAAGTTAAAAGTTTAGTATTGAACAGTTTAATGTATTTTACTAGAATAATTCAAGCTATAATTATGAAATAAAATTTATTTATCATGTTATAATCGACAATATATTCAAATAGCGTTATCCTTTAACATAAAATAAAGTGTTACATAGATGATTTAAACAAGTTGACATCCACTTATTAAAGATTTTACTAGAAGCAATCTACAAAAAGGAAATTGATAAGCCAAGTGTGTGCCACCACATGGTTTAAAATGATAAACAAAAGGACATACCAAGTTATGTATTAAACATTGACCAAGACTTAGCTTAGGCCTTTCAATGTTCGAAACTCTTCTAAAGAGTTTCCTGCTTATAAGAGTTATCGGATCAAACTCCCAAGACAAGCAAATAACACAGTGACTGCAAGATAAAATTAAAATTCGGCCTATGGAATGCAGTAAGTCAATCTATAACTAATAGCCTATCAGTCACAAAAATACTAGTGACATTATTGAAGATATCGGCTAAGGATGCTGACAGAAGTACTATCAAATTCACTAAGAAACCACAATCGTGTAGAATATGTTTCTCCACATCCATACTTTTAAAATATTGTTACGACCTGAACTTATCCTCATTCACAAAAGCACAAATCATCTACTCTCTACTTAGACTTCCACAAGATCAAGCATGATAACCAGTCACCTAATCCCCCCTTTAATATCTACGTAACGATAATCACGAAGCATGAATCTACTTCTAGATTATCACTTCCTCGTCAACGCGACGCAGAGAGAGCATTCTGATACAAAGAAATCAACTCGTACCAGATACTCAACGAGATAAAATCTCAATAATCATAATATATGAATGAGCTTCCTTAAGCTAGCAGGATTGGGTATCAAGAAAATCTGTGCTCAGCGATAAAAATAACAAATGACCACAATTCATCATCAATCCAGATAGAAGTTCCACTCATGAGATCTTCTACTAGAAAGTACCTGAACAAAGCACAATACTCCCTTATTGTAGTTATCGTCTGTCATGATGCATTCCTCATCTGTGAAGATTATATGTCAGGTCATGAGAGGATACATCTTATCTTGTCTAATAACACATGCGAATTAACCCTGACACAGAGTAAGCAACAGTCCAGTTCCAAACAAGTCTACAACATCATATGAGCAAAGAATCAACACACTCAACTTATAAAGCACTGATTAATACTACCATTTAACGATATTTCCACCCTAAGGCTGGATCCTCTGGAGCGCTGTCGTTTAAGTCACTGCAAAAATCCATAGGCATCAAGAGTATCTCTGCCTTAAATATGAGCCACAAGTAATCCAAGCACCAAACTTTGACAGCAGTGAACCTCAAGTCGAGACGCTGATCTGCATCGACTAAAGACTCCTGCTACTACTGCCGACCAGCCCTAGTTATCCGACCTGGCCATTGGGTAAAATTTCAGCCTACTCCTCTCAGGCTCAGAGGACACCATACTGTACAGCTCTGGAATCACACTTCCATCCGCTGGCTGCCCTACCACCATAATGCGACTCGCGTCATTGTATCTTCAATACCTTAGAGATCTCTTCTGACTCAAATATAAACACAAAACATATATCTCGTCGTTGCTTATGTTCCCATATTTCTTAATGCTAGATCACCTGAATACAACACACGAGTCTATTCTAATTGCACTATCTCCTCAGTAAAACACACAAACCCTTTAGCCTCAATTCTAAGCTCAGCACTCAATCCTCGTCTGTGTTGGTTGTTGCGACTGATCTCAACTCATCCCCATAAAAATATGATGTCTAAAAATCGTCAAAACAATAAAATTACATTGCCAGCATTGTAAACAGAATTCATATACCTCAACAAATATGTATAGACAAATACTGAAAGCAACATAAACAGCACAAATTAGAAATTAAAGCAAATGGTCAGTCTTTATCAAAAATTAAGCATGTTTCACACCTCTTGAGAACAGAAATCCACAAAGTCCACCAACACAGACATACACATGACCACAGATCCTTATACAAACAAATCGTATCCAACCAACACGAAATCAACCTTCTAAAAAATGCGCATAAGACAACTACACTTTGTCTTCCTAATTCACAAACACTAAACTCATAACCAATACTCCAAATTGTAAGTTTCCCATAACAAGATCTGCGGCACTCATCTGGGGCTCGAGTTCATATCTGTACTTTTCTGCAAGCAAAATCTCTAGTCGAGCAACACACCAAAACGGTCTAAATTGACACTCCCTTTCTCCAAAATAGTGCTTATCAAAATATTCTTAACGTACTCCTCCCAAATGCATCACACAACCAATTGCATGAGAATGTTAATATGACAACATAGTGAGGAAAGATACTTCATTTCTTGCTAATCGATGCATAAGTGAGATAACTATATAGAGGTGTAATACCGACTATTGAGCCAGTTTATTTTGTCTAAAGCAGTGAAGTGTTTGAGAGACAAGGATCGCTGTCAATAAAAGGAAACATGGCCTCTTTCTGTCTGTATAATGCCACTGGAAGGGAGAGGACAATATACTAAGACACATCATTTTCAACAGTAGGAAGACCATTAATGGGCTTCCTTACTCTGTCCAACCTTACAATTGCATCAGATGAAATTGAGTGTATAAGAGAAATTTTTAATCTCCTTACTCTACTTTTCACTCACAAAATCAATTCTGCGACACACAAGAGCGTCACCTTATCAGCAGTTTAGTTTAGATTCATTGCAACTACCTGATCTACCAATCGAGTAGGAGCACTGCATCATGGAGAACTTGAACTACTTACATGATTATATGATCAACTTTAGCAAAAACGACATTCTAATCTGCAATTTAAACTGCAGTTAAATAATGAAGAAGTATCTTTCAAAGAGAAAAGAGATTCAAGCAATACAAGCTACTTGGATAATAATCTTTGCTCGCAGTTTAGTGAAAATCCAATCCAAATTATTAGTTGTTTGTCCAATCCAAGCTACTAATATTATTCAATACTTGTTTGCCCAAAAACCAATATACAAATACTTCATTTTTTATAAATAAAAAATGACGGTTAACACTAATTACATAAAACAATAAAAAAAACATTGGCCAAAATATTAACTTACATTTTAAGCACAAATTAAAGTGGACCACGGCGCGCGTGCGCGCGCCGGGGCACACTAGTACATATATATAGGTACAAATAGTTTGGAGAATACAAAAAATCGAGAATATATAAAGAGTCTGCAAAATAAAAAGTGGTAATATCAATGAATCGACATTTATATCCTCTTTGTTTTAATAAAAAGTGGTAATATCAATGAAATTCGATGGGAGGTCCAACCTCGAAAACCGRACCTCCGGTGGAAGGTCCGACCCAATAGATCGGACACTCCATGGGAGGTTCGTTTTTCGAGGTCAGACCCTCCATGGGTGGTCTGATTTTCGAGGCCAAACCCCTCACGGTGGTTCCGATTTTGAGAGCGGAACCTCCTAATCTTAAAAAATCAGATCTGGTTGCCCAGATCGAAGAAAGAGGAGAATATGAAGTGTTGATTGAATGGACGGCATAAAGCAATGGGGCAGCAACAAGGCAATGGCGGCATCTGGCAGCGACAAAAGTAGAATGAGGGGGAGGTTGCAGGGCAATTGGGTCACGTGGCTATGGCACTTGCATCGCCTAGGTAGTTGGTGGCAGTGGAAGTGGGGTCGCACAATGTTGGTGGCGTCGACAACTATTACTAGAAGGGGAATGTTGAGTTTGTGAGTATTGTGATGAGAGAGAACAGGGAGTGGTGGTTTTGTTTTAATATTGGGTAAGTTAGTAAAAAAAAAGGTATAAAGGGAAAAATACGAAAATACGCGAACGAAATACGAAAATTTGCGGACAGCGTTTAGCTCGCCACTTTTGGAATAAGGCCAAAACGGTTAGGTGTTACTGTGTTAGACTTCAACTCATTAATGAAAAGTTATACTTCGTACAAAATTAATTTAAAGTTACATAAATAATCAAGGGAAAAAACTTGTAAAACCAAGTCTATATTTTCTATTCGGTTACCAATAAAATAAAAAGCTCCTGTGCTTCAGCAGTCAAATTTCTAAAGATAAAAGAAAAACCTATTGGGGGTCATATGGATTTGTCTCATTGGAGATGATCCGAACTTGGAAGCTTCTTTGCGTTTTGAACCCATGTAAAAATACGCCCTTCGACAGATTCTGCAAGACAGATTCCCTCCTTCAATACAACTGATAATAATTCATTCCTTCATTCATGCCATGGGACACCATATTCCGAAAGCTAAAATCAGTCTAGTCCTTAAAATCCTTACCAAAACCACTCCCTTCCCAATCATTCCTACTGACATCCACTTGGTTTTGTTATACAGATACGGTGACAACAACTCTCTTTCTCCTACATAGGCTCAATGCTACAAAACTGTGATTTGTACATGAACGATCAAATAAAAGCATCATGCTAGCAATGATATAGCTGAAGCCTATGCAACAGGTACTTTTTTAACCTTTTTATTAGAAAGCTCCAAAGACTTCTTAGATTTTCGTTTTTTTGAGCCCTTTTTCTGTGGTGTCTCAGGATCTCSTTCAATCACCGATGTATCTGCCTCTGTTGGCTTGTCAGATGAGTGCTCTGAGTCTACTTTATTTCCAGAGCTGTTTTTCAATTCATTTCTGCTAGCTTCTGGCTCAATGACTGACATGCCAATCAGAGTATAGTCTAACAGGAATGTGCTTCTTTCAAGTCTATCAATTCTGCTGAAGTGCCGCTGAGAATACGGGATGAGCCCTTCAAGAAGTTCCCCAATACCTTTCACCTGCTTATTCAGGAAAACCATTGACAATTTAAGATTTAAATAACTTAATCATCAACTTTTAAAAATCGTTTCTAGAATTTAACAGCTTAATCAYCAAGTATGGAAAGTATCATTGATGACAAAAAGGTTGTGGTAATAAATTGCAGTTGCTTCCAACTTGATGATTACGCTCTTAAATTCTAAAGGAAATTTTGTTAATTACCCCCACAAATATCCAACTTTTTGTTGATTACCCCCTTAAGCTTTTTTTTWAAAAAATTAATCCCCCAAAACTATCCAACTTTTTGTTGATTACCCCATTAAGCATTTTTTTTAATTAATCCCCCACAACTTTTTCACCATCATGGAAATCACCCCCAAATTACGTTTTACATATATCCGTTAAATTTAAACAGATTGTGTGTACTTAGCCCTGTACCCCTCAATAATAGGACCTTAAAAAATTCAAACCACCACTCTTCCTCTTTGTTGCCATCTACACCGCAGCACTGCCTCTCTTCGCAGCCCGTAGCACCGCCTCTTTTCGCCTCTCTTCACGGCCCATAGCACCACCTCACTCTCTCTTTACCCCCCCCCCCCCCTCTCTCCTCTCTCTCTTGTGGTTTAGTGGTGGCTATGACACTGTGTGGGTGGTTACGGTTTCTTGCCGTAGTGGGAGGGGATCTGGGTGGTGCATCGTGGAGGGAGTGGGTTTGGGTGGTGGTGGATGGATCTATTTTGTCATGGGTCTAGGTAGATGGTGGTCGGGTCTGGGTGGTCGTTGGTTTGGGTAAGTTCGTGGTGGGTGGGTGTGGTTGGTAGTGGGTCGAGGTTGGTTTAGTGGTGGTGGGTGAGGTGAGAAAGGGTGGTCAAAGTTGGTGGGACCCACCAATAGAAAGATTTAGTTAAAATTTTGACGAATACATGTAATGTGGGGATGATTTCCATAACRTTGAAGAAGTTCCGGGGGATTAATAAATAAAGAAATGAAGGTTAAGGGGGTAATCAACAAAAAGTTGGATATTTGTGGGTGTAATTAACAAACTTTCCAATTCTAAATGTTACTTTGAAATCTTCCAGTGTCATACAAGTTATAAATGTGGGCCCACCAAGCAAATGAATCGCATAAATCACTAAATCTCCACTGGAATGGGCGATGGAAAAGACTTGGATCTAATTACTCTTGTACTACAATGCACACTAAAACAACCACTCCATATTCACTACATGAACCTAGTCTCTCTTTCTGCTTGACACAAAGGGAGAAAAAAAATGTGACAGGTGTCAATGCTTTACAATGCACACTAAAACACCAACACCATATTCCGTTAAGTAATCACTAAATCTCCACTGGAATGGACAAATGAAAAGACTTGGATCTAATTACTCTTGTACTACAATGCACACTAAAACAACCTCCCCATATTCACTACATGAACCTAGTCTCTCATTCTGCTTGTCACAAAGGGAGAAAAAAAAATGTGACAAGTGTCAATGCTCTACAATGCACACTAAAACATCACCACCTACTCTGTTAAGTGGTAATGATTTTGACAAAAAAAAAATAAATAAAWAATAAGGCCTTTTGATAGGTGATTTTTTCGAGGGRAAAAAATGAATTTATTAGGTGGTTTTTGAAAAAAATTCCTTACAAAAATTAAMAGGGTATCATAAAGAGCACTACTGAAAATCTGAAATCCTCTTGATCCCGTGCTTCTGTGAAGTTGTCCACCAACTTTTAATCAAAATTTGAATTGGCTCTTGTTAAAATAAGGATTAATTGTATCTTAACACCTAAGATTTCAACTTTTTTGTAAATTACCACCTTGATTTTTTCTTTTTTTTTTTCAAATTACCACCTAATATTCTCATTTTGTTTATAAGTTACCACCCCAATGCTATTTTTTGGGATGTGAAGTCACTCACACATATTGGTAGTCAATAGGGGTGAAAGTTCGGTGTTCGGTTTTGATTTGGCCAACTCCAAATCCAAACCGTTTTTTTTTTCATTTTTAAAATTTGATACCTAACTCCAAACCAAATTATGTTTCACTCCAAACAAAACCGAACCAAAAAATTTGGTTTCTAGTCCTTGGATCCAAATCAAACTGAGTTTCTAATACAACTAAATGAGGATGATTAGAGTGCGTGAGAGTTTTTATTATTATTATTATTATTGGTTGTTATTGGGTGAGAGGAAAATAAAAGGGAGAAGATGAGAATGAAGAGAGGGAAACAGCGTTTTTGTGACTGTATAACTGTTGAGGGTTCCTAACTTTCTAAAGGAATTGCCATATATGAAATGGGCTATTCGGCATTTCCGCCTAAATGAAAACTAAGGCCCTAAACTAAACCGAACACCGAATTTCCAAAATTTTAAATTCCAAAATGCTCCAAGTTTAAATTTGTTTCTTTAAATTTTTTTTTTTAAGAAAAAAAYGAACCATATTGTAACTACGATTTTGGACTGGTATTCGGTTTTAAACCGATTTACTTTCACCCCTAGTAGTCAATGGGAATCTAGTGGGAAGTATTAAGATATGTGTGAGTGGAACCACAACTCACAATTTTACTATTAACAACCAAAAAATAACCTTAAGGTGGTAACTTATAAACAAAATGGGAATATTAGGCGGTAATTTCTAAGAAAAAAACATTGAGGTGGCAGTTCACAAAAAAGTTAAAATCCTAGGTGGTAAGATACAAATAATCCATAAAATAATGGTGGTGTAATTGGAACCATTGTGAGCTACATTTCATGTAAGATACTGGGTATGGATTTGTGTTTGACTTTCTTTGGGTTTGTGTGTCAGTGGACTTTGCACTAGTGTGTCATTGCACTAGATTTTTTTGGGTGATTAATAAAATCACATAATCATTAAAAAAACAAATGAAAATTTGGAATTATTGGACAAGAATGAAAACAGATAGGTTACTGAACTTAAATTGATTATTCAATCTAAACTTAATCAAACCTTTTTAGATCTTACTGAACCTAACTTAACTTACCTTTCCTTCTACAAATTTTTAAAATATTATTTTAAATAAGTGAGGAGAATAAAGCCTTAGTTCTGCTCACCTATGTGTTTAATATCATTGAAAGTTACTTATATCACAGAACAAAAAACTGCCACAGGCGATTTACAGTTTTTCTTCATGGAAGTTTTTTTCATCAAGTTGGTGTTATTCTACAACAGGCAACCAAAATTTATGCAAAACTAGCTTTCAGATCACAAGATTGATTTAATGAAAACATCTCAAAGAAATAACCCACCTCAACAAGTTCTGTAGGGGAAAGCACACTGAAAACCTGAAAAAGCACAAACTGAGCAATGTGACACAGCTTGGGTTTAGTATTCCACTCTCGAATGTATTCAATAAGTTGCTGAACTGCTTCCTTTGCAAGAGGCAAAATAGCTTTCCTCAATTGACCCATGGCGTCTTTTTTCCTGTATCCAAGAAATGACAATTCAGAAAAGGGAAGAAAAAAAAMCCCCCAACATCTGCAATAACTACACTTGAAGACAGAGAAAAGGACTGAAATGCAGTGCCCCAACCATTAGGACACACAACAAAGCAATCGAACCTGCAAAGCTCAGAAAGAAGTTCATAGAGCCTATGAGGTTTTCTGAGCTCAAAGGCAATCTGAATTGCTCTGGCATAATCAGCATCTGACACCGCATTTTCAAGCTCTTGACCACGCAAAACCCCTTCTTCCTGGAACAAGAATACAACTTAATCATTAGATAGCAACACCCAACTTTACTTAGTAGAACAGAACAAAGTTAATTCATGTAAACTTCTTGTCCCTATTGTACTGTTAATTGGCCTTTATCGTGACTTGTGTGAACTGATTGACCCACAACTGAACTTATCTCAACTACATGAACATTTTCACAGATGGCAAACAGTTAGAAGCACAAAGAAGGGCCTACAACTACTGGCACCAACCAGAAGTTATCACCAGATATATATTGTTGGTGAAAACTGATAACCGTTACAGCTTTATTAATACTTTATAGAGAAAAAGAGCTATACAGCTAGCTGTAATTTAGAGCACCTTAACTCCCTAAGGCTCTGTTTGGCAGCATATTCAGTAAGCTTAAATGATAGAATACTAAAATAAGTCACTTTGACTGATTTTTGACTAACTAAAATTTYAGCCATTTCGACAAAAAAATTCAGTTGATAACTTGGTACTCCGTATCAAATATAGCATCTCATATATAGATATCTAATTATCTATGTTACATAGACTCGAGTTTGGGTGTTGTATACAAGTAAGGATCGGAGCATCCGACACTAGTTTTGAAAATTAGCTAATACGGCAGGGTCTTGACTATACAACCATACTTATTTCAAAAAAAAAAAAATACAGCCATATAGATGTACTCTTCTTTTTCTTTTTTTATGTCAGTACAGTAAACTTCATATGCACACCTCACCTTGAAGGCTCAAACATATTTATTTTAATATTAAATGTTAATTTGGGGGGAATGGAAAGGGCACACTATATTTATCAGTGATACTTTTTTGTAATTATTTTCCTTCCCTACATCATTCTCTTCTACTTTTCTCTATCATCATAAGTTCAAACCTCCATCTCCACCCATGCTTGCACCTAAAAAGAAAGTATACATCATAATTGAAATTCAACTACATCAAAAGCGACCTGCCGCTCTTTTATGCAAAAGCCCTAATGTTTCAAGCTAAAAAATAGCATCAAAAAGCCCTCTTTACGGATCTAGGGTTTTCGAACTTTCACCATCTTTGAAACATAGTTCGCAAGTAGGCACTTCATACTCAATTTCGATCCTTCTCCGGTACAGGTATGGACACCTCTACCCAGCCGTGTTGAGCATGACGTCGCACGTCATGACAAGTCGACACGCAATACCCTTCTGGGTTGAAGAGGGTGTCAAGGTAACATAGTTAGGTACTTAAATGTATTAAATTTATTTTAAAAGTATGAACAGCAGAARTTCAAAAACAAAGAGGTTCACAATGAGCTATCCTATCAATTTCAGAGTCTCAACTACCTTATCAACTTCAGTTGCATTTCATCTAAAGTTGCCAAACATAGGCTATGTGAAAGATGCTCATCTAAGGCCATTCACAAGTTGAATGAAATGGCCATATAGAATTAGGCATAACGAAGAGGAGGAAAGGTAGCAAAAATGGACAATGAACTGCAACAAAAGATGAAGGAGGCAAAGAACAAGAAAATCCCCTTAATTTTTAAACAAATGATGAGCCAATGGGGCACCAGAAGATCCAAGCAGCCAAAAAGACCTATCTCAATGAGATCAATGCAGCTTAATCCAMGATCAAATGGATAATCAGAAATAAAAGAAAAATCAAGAACATTATGTTGCAGCTTGCAGCTAGAAATTAAAAACCAATGAGACCAAGATRAACTAAGAGCACGTTTCAAATTTATATAATAGATAATTAGAAAACTATATTCACCTCTTTACGAAAGGCCTCTTCCTTGTCAGCAGCAGTGGAATCATTCCATATATTTATAACTGCATCACCACCTCCCGTAGCAAGCATTTCYGTCTTCTTTCCAATTGCCAGGGACCATACCTGTAGTTCGCAACAATATTCAAAATAACTGACAGAGGCACAAAAAGTCTAAGGCTCATAATAAATAAATAAACAAAATAAAAATAATTGGAATATCACACTTAAAAATGCAAACTGCTCGTAAGATATGCAGTGTATCATTTATAGATACTATGTAAATCATGCAACATTCATGACCTTTTTATATATTCATCAACAGTCTAGAATACAACAAACTCACATGTAAGAACGAAAGGTTGYAACTCTTCCCTTCTTGGGAACTGTCATTTTAGTAGCAACACTTCCCTTTTTGGAAAAGGTTATACTAGTCTGGCGGGAGTTTATTAAAATAGTTTATGCACCAAATTACTTGCTTTTTTCACTTTCTCCCTCCACTTTCATAAAAAATACCGTTTGGTATGGTTACAACCTCTGAGAAACAAAGTAAGTCATTTCAAAAAGGAAAGGATTGCCTGCTCATGAATCATAGTTCACTTCAACTACATCGATTAACTAAGTCATCCTAGGGAAATGATTTCCGCACTCCCCCACTCTTTTCTGCACTCCTCTTCTTCCCAAAGACCCAAGCCATTCCAAACATTGTGCTCAAATCCGGTAAAAGAAACAAATAATTTCCCCATCAATTTGGGTTTGTAGTTTATCAAACCTCCCATAATACACTCTTCAGCCAGGCTTAAACCTTTATTTGCTAAAACAAGGAAATCTCATTTTACTGGAATAAAGAATCCAGCTTATATACATAGCAAACCAAGGGGATAAAGCAAGTGATCATGGCTGCTCAAGGTACTCTATGGCTATGCCTATATCAACAGCAGAAGATATAGCACCTTGCTAAATAATGGTGCTACTAAGACCCCAACAAGTAGAAGATAAAATACGAGAAAAAGAAAAAGGGAAGGACATGTAAAACACTTGATGATTTGGTACTATTTACAGCAGGGGACTAAAGAACCATATCATAAGAAATCTCCTTCGGCCCAAATTTTATCAGGCATGGCTTGGCAACTTTGGCCTATAGCTGCTCAACTAGGAATACATGAAGCTACAAAGCTAGTAAACCACTTGGTTTACAAAATGAAACTAGATTTGTCTCATGAATTGAATCATTTGGTTAAATATCTCTATTATATAAGTGAAGCGGAGCAATGGTGTCCCCCTATGAAATTCCAATTCAACCCTTATACTTAACTATTATTATAAAACAAACATTTACTTTTATGCTTAAACTTGCCAAATTTAATATTCAATCATGTAAAATTCAAAAACACAATTAATGCATAATCCTAAAATACTGTTTGACAAAAAATGAGGAAAGTTACTACTATATTAACTAAAAAAAGACACAGTGAAAAAATAAAAATTCCTAATCAAAAATTTCATAATTTTACGCTTCTAATAATCANGAGGGGCACAATAGAGACGAAAAAAACATTGGGGGTATATTGTGGAAAACGAAAAGTTAGAGGGGTACAGTGTGGAAAAACCCTTTTATTTATTACTTTTCTTACATAAAAAAATTCCATTAGTTAGACTATCACAAATTTCATAATTATACGCTTCTAATAATCAAGTACTCAATTTATTGTTCACTGAAAAATAAAATACTAAATGCTAATAACAAACATCTCATATTACATACATGATAAATCTACATTAATATAGAGTTCTTATTGAGAAAAAAAAATTATAATTATTATGTAATAGAGATTACGAGGAATATTTTTTTTTCTAATATTTTCTTTATATATAAAAATAATGATACAAAAATTAAAATTTAATGTACTTCATATACAAAATCATGCACGCATCGCGTGCAAAGAATACTATTAATTTTCTATATCGAGGAGAAAACGTGAACAATTATTGCAACTTACATTTTCAATGACAATTTCTTAATAATGAACAATAATGTAAAACAACCCTCCATATTCGCATTAGCATTAACGAGTCTAAAAAAGTTTCCCTAATAATATTGATGTTAGGGAAAGCAACGGAAAAGACATAGTATTACATCTCGGTGATAAATAAGTTTTGGGTTTAATAGTGTAATGATGAATAAAGCACTATTGCAATGTGCAATGTATGATTAATAATATATAAATGCATGATATTATATAACAATACAATGGAATAAACCATGAAATCATGCAGAGGAGATGCTGGGGTGGATGAGATGGTAAGGTCATTAAATTACAATAAAAACGTGTCGAGTTCAAATTTTGGGAATTGTAATTTTTGAATATGATTATATGAATCAGACCACGAGACTTTAAAATTATTTGCAATACATATAGATGAAGTGACTTACGAACTCATTGCTATAGGAGGTGAGTAGGTGATTAGTGCCGGCCTACAAACAATTCGCCTTGCGTTTTAAAAAAAGTCTAGACTTTCAAATTTTGAACCGAAAAGGTACTCTAGATAATTCAACTTTCTCAAATTTCCTACCTTCACACTGATCAATGAGATTATAGTGAAAACTAAACGATTTAGGTGAGATAAACTGTTAGAGAAACCAACCTTGTCCTCATGTTCATCATAAGTAGCAATGCATTCGTTACTTGTCACAGACCAAAGCTTCAGTAGCCCATCAGCACCTGGAATAAATGATCCATGTTATTCAACCATAAAACCCTGAAAACTTGCAAGGAAACAAAATTCTACCATACCACTTGAGACAAATTGAGAGCCACGTGTGATGAAGGATGCCCTCAGTACACTAGATGTATGTCCTTCAAAGGTTTTCAAACATGAACCGTCAAGAGCCCACATTTTTATTGTTTTGTCTCCTGATGCTGTTAAAACACACTTATCAACAGGAGAAAACTCTACAGACCAAATTCCACGTTTGTGACCCTTGAGTTTGGCCACAAACACAAGATCTGGAAGCTTCCATATACAGGCAGTGCGGTCCTGATCATAATGAAATGCAGTGAGTCAGATTAAGAACATACAAGCAATTTAGCTTGCTTTAACAATGAAATTTTAACTTGTGTCCATCCAAATGCAACAGATAGCTCCAGTTAACAGGATGGACATTTCAGCTAATAAGTAAACTTTGATGGTACCATATTCTGAGGGGCATATGGTCTATTAGTCCAAATATGAGGAAAATTCCCAACAGCATGACATTACATTTCAAAAGTAAAAATACAATATTCACATGACATTGGATTTTCCTAAAAAGGTACATATCAAGCCAAAAACTTTTTCCTAACATCGACTGACTTTTGGAAAAAGGGACTCCATATTTATATCTTAGTTATAGACTATCCTATTCTCAAAGTTTATAATAAAATTTAAAAAAGAAGAAATGAGGAACAAATATAGTAAATAAGTCAACAATCAACATATTAAATCAGCTGAAAACTAACCTGAGAACCACTACAGACATAGCTGTCAGATGGTGCAATAGCAAGAGAGTTGATATCCTTATCATGAGCTGCCACAATGGCTTTGGCTTTAAGGCTGATAGGCTCCTCAGTATTATTGTTAAGTCCTTCAAAGCTCCACACTTTTATTGTATGGTCACTATGCAAATGGGAACAATCATATTAACTCATAGAAACATATCTGTAAGGGAGAATGTCCAACAAATATTTTTTTGCTCTAAATTCTTAAAACCATTAAAGATTCTACCTAATTGTATCGAATACAAGCATAAAAGTCTACAAATACCCACCCAAAATAGTTAGCAATTTTAATTCATCATAGTGATTAAACTGATCCCTTAATCTATAATATTTAAAGCAAAATTCTGTCAAGAAAAGAAACCGATATCATAATCATAATATGCACAAGTCAAACACATATAAATAACCAACAGAAATCGAAAAAACCTCCAAATACAACTCTAATTGTAACCCACAGGTAGGGATTAGGCTTAAACTGAACCGCAATTCGACGATTTGGTTTGGTTTGTGGTTTGAATTTTGAAAATTGYGGTTTTTAATTTTTGCAAAAAGCAATTTTGCGTTTTGGATTGGGTTTCAAAAAATTTCAAACTAGACCAAACCACAAACCATAATTTTGAACTTCATTAAATAACTTTTGCATTATATGACTTTTGTAGTAAGACTTATTTTAATAGCACCTTTGGATGTAATTAAGCAAAGACTTGTTTAAACTATGGTTTTATTTAACATGTCATTTAATGATTCGTCATTTGTTTTATAAAGAAATGTGGTTAAATCACAAACCTTGTTTGCGAAATGTGGTTTTATTTAACATGACATTTAACATTCAGCGGTATGGTTTGGTTTGGGGATTTTCCAATCCGCACAATTGTGGTTTGGTGTGGTTTGGGGTCATATTGTTTGTGTTCGGTATCTGATGAGACCGAAGCATAATTCAACGTACGGACTTATTCTGATTGTATTTTTTAAAATAGACAATTTTACCAAATGTTAGAAACAATACAAGTAGAGATGGTCTCAACGACAGTAGTTGAGCTGAATTTCATAATATGAACATAATTGACAGACTTAATATGGAGGAGGGAGCTTTAAGTCATTGATAAATTTCCAAACCCACCCATCCCAGAGTGGCCACTAAACAAATAACAATTAAGTAGCTGAAATCAATTTCCTTTTTTGTATATCTTCTATTCAGGGAAAAGAAGAGAACTCTTCCTCCACGGAACCAAAAATTCTATAGAAAACCTCGCATCATAAGTAGCTAACTCTTTCATTACATCTTAAAGCTATTGCAAGATTGTTATAGAGAAAAGAGCAAGTGCTTATAATCTGATAGACATCTTATACTCCAACGTCAGTTTTCAAACTATGATGTATTGGACAATAGCTTTAACTTTCATCATAAAAGTATAACCAATTAACTACAGAAAAAGAGGGAGGGACTTAGTAAACAATTGACCCACTTCATATTGATACTGATGATGTGTAGTGATTATATGATGTTTTCCTCCATACTTCTCTTGTCGTTTGTAGCGATTTTAGGCCTTMGAAGGCCCTTTTCGCTACTAATGATGTTTATTTAGTATTTGAATGAGTTTTAGGTTTTGTTCATTGATTTGGATGGATTTTGGACTCATTTGAGAGCACTACAGAGCCTTAGGAGAAGTAGCATGGAGCTTGGATTGAAGCGAAGAAAGAATATGATTGTCGTAAAGCATCAATATTGACACAAGTCCACTCTTTTGGCCATAACTCACGTTTGACACATTGGAYTGTTGCGATTCCAATTGGTTTTAAAACCAGACTTCAAGAGCTTCGAAACGAGAGGTCATATACCTAAATTAGACGCCCAGAACTCAAGATATGGCTTTTGGAAAATGACCAGTGAAACTGTCACGAGAATGTATTAACCGGAYGGTTCAACCTGCGATTTCCTACTTTTATATCTTTCTTTGGCTCGATTTTAATAAGGGATATTAATGTAATTTCAAGGGGCTTTTCTATCTTAGTTTAGGGAGTATGTAAAGGGGGAAATCCTATTTTGTTATAGACTTTTATTCCATCATAATTTAGTTTAGTTTTAGTTTTATGGATTTTCTCTCCATAAACCCTAGTTCATTGTTTTCAATACAATTTGCAATTCAATAAAGTTCTTCCTTAGTTCTTCAATTCTTTGCGCGTTTTGGTAATATTCAATCTTTATTCTTTTTTATTATTATTGTTATTAATTCATTTATGCTTATAATGATGTTTTCCCTAATTATTGTTTTGTTCATCAATTGCAATATGTGTGAGTAGTTTCCTTTTTAGGGTGATTGGGGATCTGTAGCAAATTAACTAGCATGCTTTGGGTTTGAATGTTTGATTCAATTCCTAATTTGGCAATTTATCGAATTCCTATTTGATTGTTCTTCACGTTAATCGATTTCATAGGGCGTGACTTAATTGCTTAATTAGATTAGTTACAAGACTCTAGATTGTCCCTTGTTGTGAAATGTTGATACACAATTATCGTTGTTTTGCTGCTATAGTGAACCTTAGCACTGGACTTAGTTTATTATATTTAATTCTTATTATTTTTTGCGTTCATTAGTTTAGTTAAACGAACAATCAAAGGCCTTTTATTAGTTCAAATGCTTATAATTGATTAATAGTGAACTGTTGTTTCTTCGTGGATTCGACCATGTTACCACTAGCTACATAGTTAGTCTTAATAGGTTATCTTTGAAGGTACGCGATAAGCCTGTCAACTAACCACGAAAATTAGGAATAAGATTCAGCTACCTATCGCATGAAGTAAATTAAGATGATAGAATAATTCGCAATAAAATACGTTAATACGCACCTACTACCACTAACAAAGAAGTTTCGCCATCGCCTCGAAAAAGCAACAGCTCCAACAGCCCCCGTATGCCCAACTCCAACCCCTACACACCTTCTGGTTTCTGAATTCCATAACCTGACCTGTACAGCACCCAGAATTCATGATGCAAATAAAAAAGTGTCAAAAGTACAAGAATGATCATGAAAAAAACATTTAAAGAATAAATAGTCACCTTCTTCTAGCAAAAATTTGTTGGCCTACCARAACTCATAATTATGGTTATTTTATCAAATTAGGGGCAATGAAAGAAAAGCATCGAAAATAAGCAACAAAGTCCACTTACGCTATTATCTTTGCTCCCGGTAACAATAAGTGTAGATCCAGAACTTGCTATGCAGGTATCAAGACACAAAACAATCCCATTATGCCCAGCTAGAACATGGGAACATGACATTGAAGCAAGATCATAAACCCGAACCTGTATTCATTGAGATTTGATAAGTAGATATTGGATGAACTATCGCTTAATTCAAAAACAAGTCTCTGAAATTGAACTTAGGAAACAGTGTTAAGGATTTTTCAAGTAGCAAAAGCACACATATCATACATGTAAGTCAAAGGAAATATACCTGTTCCAAGTTCGTGGCAACAGCAAGATATTTCTCATCATCACCTAAGAACTTCATATCTACTATTTCTTCATTGTATCCTATGAGCCTTTTAGAGAGATTTAAGCCCACATCACTTTTAGAATGTTTTAAGAGGGAATAAAACAGAAACTGCTGATCTGCTGTAAC
The DNA here is from genome assembly GCA_008642245.1 of Bassia scoparia. Taxonomy (NCBI): domain Eukaryota; kingdom Viridiplantae; phylum Streptophyta; class Magnoliopsida; order Caryophyllales; family Amaranthaceae; genus Bassia; species Bassia scoparia. The sequence goes on along the minus strand of SNQN01006603.1, from coordinate 13,044 downwards.
ACATAGCAGTCCTTGGCCTGAGGGTAGCATGCAGGCAGATGTGAAACCTCTTCTTAACTCATTTTCATCTGGACTAGAAGCTACATCAGAAGTACTCTGCTCAAATACACAAACTGCTCTGTTGCAGAAACAACATAAGTTGATTATAATAATTGTATAGGGAAAAACAGGAAAGAAAATAGCAACCAAGGCAAAATATAACTTTTCAGAAGTGTCATATTAGTATATTACCCTTCAGATTTCCATATCCGAACAATCCCAAGTTCACCAACAGTTAAAAAGTAAACATCTTGTGTGCTACTTTTGCTCTTCTTWGGCTTTTGTGATGACAAACTGTCATAAAATTCAGTTCCAGAATTAATAACACAAACAGCTTCCATCACCTCGTATGTCGGTATGGTCGTCTTGCATCCATAGCTTTTGAGGTCCCACATATTAACAACCTAAAATAATTTTAGAATCATCTTAGATGCACAAGGTAACATAAATTGAATAGTATTTGAATTTCCAGCATTAACATGGGTGGCGTATTATGGCTTCCAGCAACATTCTGAAGATCAAATATAAATAATTACATATATCCATATTATAGGAGGGGGGTGTGAAGTTATCAGAGCAAATGAACTTCTTTCGAATAGTAAGAAACTCATCCACAAGACCACAAAGCATTAAAAAAATATACAAAGCTTGATATGTCAACCAATGCGCGCTAAAACAAATACCAATCCAAGTATTGGCAACAAAAGAACAAGTCTGTCCCAACCGTTCGATACAACAAACCAACAATTGAAAGGTAAATTAAAAGCTTTTAAATAGGCTGATAACCATTAAACTCCTGCTGAGATATATTTTGGAGCATAAGTATCAGCAGAAGACACCTCCATCCAAATATCCAATTACGGAAACAAAAAGAGTACAACTATACCTTATGCAGATTGGGGGCAAAGGACAAAAGGACAAAGGGAAATTCTATATGGTAGCACTAAGGTTTTACTTTTTCTACGCGGTAGCAACTTAATTTTGCTAATTCTACATAGTGGCCTCAAGGTTTGTTTTTCCATATGGTAGCAAACCCAAACCTTAAACCACCACCCCATTTCTTTCTCTCTCCTCTCACGCACAACTGCCACGCACAACTGCCACTCCAGCAACCTCACCCACTTCTACCCACTCACCTCGACCCCTAGCCCTTAACCCCTCACCCACCTCACTCAAACCACAACCACCACCCCATTTCTTTCTCTCTCTCTCTCTCTCTCTCTCTCTCTCTCTCTCTCAAGCACCGCCACTCTAGCCCTCACACACCGCCTCCACTTCTCCACAGTCGCACCGCCTCCACCACCCCACCCCTGATTTTCAAAATTAGGGTTTTGCAAAATTTTTCCTCAATTCAATTCGAATTCGTTCAGGGTAATTGATTTGGGGATTTTCAAAATTAGGGTTGGGTAATTGATTTGGGGATTTCGAAATTAAGGTAATTGATTTGAAGATTTTCACAAGGGAAGTGGAAGGAGATGAGAGAGGTGATTTTTTCATGGCAGAGTTCGCAGTTCGCACTTCGCACGGGAGTTGGAAGATGAGTGAGGCATATTGGGGAGGAGGCCCAATTGCTGGTGGTTTGTGGCTAACGGAGGCGCGATTGTTGGTGGGTGTCGTGGTTGAGGGAGGGTCGATGGTGGGTTTCGTGGCTCACAGAGACGAGATTGTTGGGTAAGGGTGGGTGGCAAGCGATGTGGGGTAGTGGTTTGGTTTGGCGAGGTGTGGCGATGGTTTGGTGAGGTGCRGTGGAGCCTCGCTAAGGTGGGGTGTTAGGTGGCGGTTTGGTTTGATGAGATGGGGTGGGGGTTCAAGACTTTAAGGTTTGGGTTAGCTACCATTTGGGGAAAAAAAAAAAAAAAAAAAAAACTTGTCACTATGTAGAATTTTCAAAACATCAGGCCACTACATAGATTTAGCAAAATTAAGTTGCTAGCGCGTAGAAAAAGCAAAACCTATTAGTGCTACCATATAGAATTTCCCAAGGACAAATGACACAAAATCTCATACCCTTTCATGCACTACATTTGTCATGTTTCAATTCTCATGAAAGCAAACTAATAAGAAATCATAAGTTCACGATGATATACCTGCTTTTTCCTAATAGTCTACCTTTACATGTTATTTTAATTTTCTCACTTTGGAACAAAACAATTTCTTTGGAGTAACAACTAATTGGACTGTTGTTCTACACAAGGCATTGTGTAAATGTTACCAAGGACATGCAGGTCATGCCGCATTCAGCTTTTATGACAATCATTCATGGCACTGTTCCCTTCAACAAATTTTTGTCCTTTTTGTTCCATATTTGTATTTAAAAAAATCAATTCTTATGTTGAATGGGATTAACAATTTCTTCATTTCATAGAATTAAAGATATATTCCTTTCTTTTTTTTCCTTTTGAAGGAAATTAAAAAAATCATTTTGAAGGAATTAAAGATCTATTTAAAATATTTTAAAAAGCAAATTTATTATTACTATCTTCGCTGAACTTATGAATTTTAATGAACTAAACTCATTATTACTAGACTAAACTTATTACTACTAATTGAATGTGAACTTGATTTTAATGGAAATCATTAAAAATAAGTTGAGGAGAACTAGGAGATGTGTCTTTCATATAGTAGGATTTTTTTGGTTTTCTAAGTCTCCCTTTCTGAGGCAGTGCCTAGTGCTTCTATCACAAACCAGCCACATAAAATGCCACATCCATCACCAATCCCTTGCACATCCCTTGCACAAAACTCTACCAGTAACAACACACAATTAATGTAAAAATGCAGCCTTCAACACAGAAACTTTCAAACCAACTCACCCAATTCATGCAAACAACCCATGTAAACGAGCAAATTAATCAAAATAATTTTAGCACAATTAAGTTATAATTTCATTCTTCATTTTGTTAAAATTATTTTGAATAATTTGCTTGTTTACATTGTTAAATCTCAACCTCGAAATGCGTGAAATTTGGTTTGTTGCAATTAAAAAGATACGGAGGAAGTACAAGAAATTTTGAGAAATAGCGTAAATCATCTAGAAGAAAAACACATAAACGACCACATTTGAATACTAAAAGAGTCCATTAAGCCGAAGGGGCTTAGAAATGCTTATAATTATTTTGATTCATAATGAGCAAATGGAATTAGGAGAAATCCCTTTCCATATGAAATTGTGAATATAGCAAACAAAAACCATGAAGCAWAATAAGTTGCTAAAACATGCAAATCAATAAGAAAGAAACCAAATATATACAACACTAGTACATAAGGAAAGGGGGAGCAAATGGTGTCCACATGAAAAGAATTATGCCCCCTCCTCCTTGTGCATAAAAAAACATAACTAAATAAGAAATAAATTAATTATCAATCAATAAAATATAGCAAGTTGAATCAATTAGCAAAAAATCAATCAATCAAGCAATCATTGCCTTAATCCCATAAGTGGGGTCAGCTAACATGAACCAAATGTGATCATTCCGARGGGTCATCCACATGAATTTTCCTCCTCCACTCTCTACGATCGAGAGCCTCACTCTCTTATAAATCCAATTATTTCAAATCCTTTCGAATGCCTTCCCACCAAGTCAGTTTTGGTCTCCCTCTACCTCGTTTAAAATCTCCACTCTTCGCATCGGTGCTCCCTAAGGTCTCCATCTTACATGCCCGAACCAACGCAAACGGTTTTCCCTTAACTTGCTTCCAATATGTGCTGCAACACTAACTTTCCAACGGATAACTTSATTTCTTATCCGATCTCGTARAGTGTTCCCGCACATCCATCTTAACATTCGCATYTTGGTGAACCCAATCCTTTTTGGAGGGCAACATTCTGTATCATAAAGCAAAATCGATCTTATAACAATCCTATAGAATTTTCCCTTCAGTTTTAAAGGAATGCTTCGATCGAGCAACACTCCCATAGTCGTTCTCCATTTAAGCCAACCTGACTTAATCCTATGGGCCACATCTTGGTCAATATCACCATTATTTTGGTTAATTGACCCAAGATACTTAAAGCATTCACTCATGGTCAAATCTTTTCCGTCCAACCTCGCACTCCATCATTGGTCCCAGTTGTAACCCGAAACGACATTCCAAATACTCAATCTTACTCCGACTTAGCTTAAATCCTCGAGATTCCAACCTTTGTCTCCATTGCTCCAACTTGGCATTAACCCTAATTTTCGTTTCATCCACCAATACAATATCATCYGCAAATAACATACACAATGGTACCTCATCGTGGATTGGCCTTTTCATTTCATCTATAACCAATGCAAAAAGGAAAGAGCTAAACACTGACCCTTGATGCAACCAATTGTTATAAGGAAGTCCTCTGTCAATCCATCACAAGTCCTTAACTAGGTCAATATACCTTCAGAGATACCTTTTTTCAACATTGCCCACCAAAGTACATCTCTTTGGTACTTTGTCACAAGCCTTTTCTCAATTGATGAAAACCAAATGGAGGTCCTTCTTCCTCGTCCTATAAAACTCCATCATTTGTCTTAATAAACGAATTGCTTCCACAGTGGATCTCCTGAGCATAAAACCAAACTAGTTTTCAAATATGCTAGTACATGCCCTTAACTAATGTTCTATTACCCGTTCCCACAACTTCATAGTGTGCCTTATAAGTTTGATTCCTCAGTAGTTTCAGCAATCCCGAGCATCTCCTTTGTTCTTTTAAACTAGAACCAATGTGTTCTTTCACCAATCTCGAGGAATCCTTGAAGACTTCTATATCTTGTTGAACAACTCCGTTAACCAATGAATACCAACCTTACCCAAACACCTCCAAACCTCAATCGVTATACATCTTCGATTTCATTCTCTTCAATGCAACCTCTACCTCTACCTCTACTGTTTGAATCTTTCGTACAAACCCCGCATTGATGTCTTCCTTACTCATATCCCCTGTAACAACCTCTTGGCTTCCATTAAACAAATCATCGAAGTACTCCATCCACCTTTCTTTAATGTCCTCATCTTGAACCAAAACCTTAGTGGTTCTTATCTTTGGCAAACTTGACCACGCCAATARCCTTCCTTACCTCTTGTCTTCTCTTTCCCATCTTATAAATCTTCTTTTCTCCTTTGGAGTCTAACCTTTCCTTTTCTTTACTTTTAGTGTCTTTATACGCTACAAAGGTTTCATCAGTCTTTTTCCCAAAGGCTAGATAACATTCCCTTTTGTGTTTGATTGTCGCTTTCACCTCTTCATTCCACCACGAAGTATCTCTATGCACCATAGTTCTCCTCCTTGATTCCCCTACGACCTCTTTGGCCACTCTTAGGAAACAATCTTTCATTTTAACAAAAAAATATAAATTTAAATAAATCATAGCAATAGATACAAGTAATTGATCAATAAAATATTTTCATGGAATCTCTTCGTTTGATATTTAAAAAAAAATTAAAATAATAAAATTAAAAATCAAACCTAACTTGCATGCAAAAAATTTAAAATTGTGAGTATAAGGCTAGTCCATCACTATCAAAAGGGCAATAGAATATGAAAGTACTCAAAAATTTAGAATTTCATGCATCAAGCTTTAGAGGAAGCATGCCTTATCTCTTCCACCACTAAGTAAGAAGCTTCTATCTTCAGAGATTGCCAATGAAACAACAGCAGAGAAATGCTTCTCCATTGTGGCAGCACACTTCTTAGTGACAAGATCCCAAGCCCGAACAGTTGCATCATCACTACCTGAGAAAAGCTGTGAAATGATGCCAAAAATTAACGCAGGTGATTCAGCAAAAAAAGAACTTGACAACACGGCTTAACAATACATTAATGAACTGCAAAACATGCTTGACGATAATGAGTACATAAAATGAAAGGCAAACTGTAAGTTCTCACAAGGAGGCGACTAGGATCAGGATGAAACATGATGCAAGTGACAACTCCTTTGTGCCCTTTGAAATAATGCGTACAGAATCCACCATCAACGTCCCAAACAAGCACTTTCCGATCAGCTCCCGCAGTTGCAAGCAACCCACCTGACCCATCGCAAGCCATGGCCATCACTGGACCGTCATGTCCCTTTCCAAATTATAACAAATCATTTCAGAGCCAACACAAGAATTTTTAAGCCAAATTAAGAAGAATTAAAAATCAGAGTATTCATTAAAAATAAGTTTGAATCTGTAAAATCCCGCTTCAGTGTTTAAAATTCAGTTTAAATTGGTAACCAAACTAGTTCGGTCATTCAATCTCAAATCACGAAAACTACAATTCCAAATGCATACAAAGTATTGCTCATAATTTTACATTTGAGCTCAAATTCCAATTGAATGAATCGAAAATAATGTAATAATTAACACAAAAACAGAGAAAGATTACCTTCCAAGAGCGAATACATTTGAGAGTAGAGAGGTCCCAAACCCTAATTTGGCGACTATGACTAGAAGAAAAGAGGAATTTATCATCAGGACTAAGTGCGAGAGCAGTGATAGGCTCGGAATCACCTTCAATAGTTGATTTGATAGAAGCGTTAGAAGAATCAACGATTTTGATGGAATCGTCGCAAGTGCAAACGAGGAAAGAAGCGTCAGAAGAGAGTGTGAAGGGGCCACCAGTGTAGAATTGATGTAATGATTGGTTGCGACGGTAGCTCTTCTTGTATGATAGTGTGTGCGACGCCATTGTTGAATGTCGAAGCTCAGATGTTGTTATGGAAGAGTTTGGGGGTATGATGATGGTAGTGGTGTTTCTCGTAGTGGATTTTGGGTAGGGTTTAAGGTTATTGGGTAGGGTTTAGGGTTTAACGTGTCGTTTCAAACTTTTAAGTTTTGAAATTCGTAAGCTTGACCGTAGACTAGAGTTTTCGTATTTTTGACACCTATGGTGTGTTCGACAATAGTAGCGGTGTAAGTAGTTTTTKGCGGTAGAAGTAGCGAGTAGCTGAAAATCAAGTAAGTAGTGTTTGAAATAGCRGGTAGCGGACGAAACGAAATTTGTAACTATAAGTGTTCCACAACAGTAGTTGTTGTATTTATAGTAGAAGAAAATTAATTACCAAGTAGTTTTTTTCTAGTTTAAACGCTAAAAGCTCAAACGTTACTCCTACTAGCGTTTGAAAAAAGTAGCGTTTAACGCAAAACGCTACTCAAAACGCTACCTTGCTGAATAATCCTAAAATTAACCATGTAACTTTTTAATCTAACCAAAACGCCAAAAAAAATACGCCGAACACGCCCCTAGAGATCGAAATATTTAGTCGGTAGGCAGGGGGTTTTGATCCCGCGTTTTGATAAATTCAGTACAACCATCAAACTGCTAAACCCAATGCAATCATCTGCAGTTTTTYCGAATAATATTAGACTAGTGGCACACGRCGCGCATATGCGCACCGTGTTCCACATTGTAATACTTAAATATAAAATATTTTATTAGTTTATTTATTTAATTGATAATTATTTTATTTTAATGATTTAAGAAAAAATTTGGTTTATAATTTTTTTTTAGCTTACAAACAATAAGAGCAATATTTTAATCAAGCTCATCGCTATTACAATTGAAAGTTACTTATACTTTGACTTTACTACTGCTTAAGCTGCTAACAACTCTGTAAACTTGAATAGTTATTGCTCCATGTTCTTAAAAATTCAATCACCGTGAAAAAAATAGAGCATTCTCAAGATGTGCAACAGCTAGCATTATCAAAAAGATGAGCACTTAGGTCATGCACCAACAGTTGAGCTCAAATTTGGAATTTTATATGGTGCAATTCTAGTAGCTCGGATTTGGACTTATTTACAGTCGCCCAAATAAAATTTTACACCCTCAGCATTGTTCATTTAAATTATTTACATGAATCAATAATGCTTAGGATTCTAGGATGTGAAAATAATAGGCACGCACACATATGAGTTACACTAATCGATCACTATGAAAATACCCAGCCACTTCTAATCTACTACTACCACTAAATTTGTAGACTAAAACAATTCTTTCTCCTTGTTCTAAAAAAAATCGAGCACTATGAACAAAATTAGGACATTCTTAGCATTATCTAGGACCACAGTCAGGTGCAGGCCTAGGATGATATACAATTAATGCATCAGCAGGATAGCTCAGATTTGGAGTTCGATATCGTGCAATTCCAAGATGCGATACACTAGTAGAGTAGCTCTGGTTTGGAGCTCCATATGGTGCAATTCCACAATGTGATACACTAGCAAGGTAGGGTTGATATTGAGTTCTATAACGTGTAATTCTAAAATGCCATACACCAGTACCATAGCTCGGGTTTGGAGTTCCATCAGGTGAAACTGTTACAAAGTTGACATAAAAATARGGGGGGGAAAAGAACAGTACAAATTCAATATTAAAACCRGCAAGTTTTAAAAATTCCAATGGCCACAAGACTAAGAAAGTTCATGATCCCAAACGCTAAAATGATTGTGTAGGTCCTTTTCTTATCGTTACGTTCAAGAATCTAATTCACTTTTCATCTAAGAAAAAAATAAGTAAATAAAAACATTAAGAGTTCTGTCTGCATCCCAAAATAAACTRTGTGATAGTGTACAAGTCTACATAATATGATTAACTAAAACACAAGTATTAGCTATGATCGACGAAGATAATGGAAACAATACAAAATACATGTGTAGGCTTATAGCAAGCACTCAGGCAGTAATTTCTCTCCAAATTATATAGTACTAATGTAATGTAATTGCACTTCTTAATAAGCCACTTATGAAAGGATCTTTTTGCAAAATCATATCACGTTTTTACTTTTAACAGCTTCAAACTATAAAACTCTTGACTACTGATTGTAGATGGACTGTGCATTTCATGTTAATACACATATATACATAAGCTCACCTTTCAAAAGAGCCAACGCTCACAACTCCACAAGTCAAAATGACAGAATCATTGACAAAAAAGCAACAAGCAATCTTCCACTCTTACCATAAGGACGTTGATGCACATGTCTAGCATCTTCTACATGACTTCCATATCCTGGAGTTTCATGTGAGTAGGAAGCCTTATGTCTTCTAAACTGAGCYGGATTCAATCCAGGAACAGGACCTCTGTAACCCAAATTTACCATCAATGGGAAGCATAGGACGCGGACTTCATCGGTAGAAATAGCCGAATAGGGCCTGGGTAATTGTTCTGATCTGCCAAATAACCGGGACAATTTTAGAGCACAATGCAACATTCAAGAAC
>SNQN01006602.1:0-29313 GCA_008642245.1 Bassia scoparia | reverse complement strand
ATATGAAGATCAAAAGTTGAAATTTTTGGGCTTTTAAACAAAATATTCAGATTGTATTAAGGGGGTTTTGATGATGTTATAATATTTTATCGTTGAATTGACACTTGTTTAAGAACTATATATACATTATGCAGCCTAGACCTTGTTTTATAACAAGTTTAATAAATTTCAATTTTTCATGATAAATTGAAGTTCTAGTGTTAACAATGGGTTTTAATGCACAAAATCGTGGTTTAATATATTGTATCCTTAGTAAAGAGTATTTTGAATTTTTGAATAATTGGGAGAAGGGAAAATTCCAGATTTATTAAGTAAATAAATGGGCTGAATTTCTTATTTAAAAACTAGATTTTATGATTTTTCAAGCTTAGGCTATAATATAAATTTATACTATCAATGGGGGTTTTTATGAAGAATAAAAACATGTTTTTTAGTAACTCTTGAGGCACATTAAATCACTTAGTATTGCTGTAAATTTAAAGTCAAGTGTGTTGATTTGGTTTTGTAAAAGTATTAGGAGGAACTTCGTAGAGTCAATTTCTGAAGTATTGATTGACTTTTATTCAATTGGCTCAGGTACGTACTACTTGCGAAATCCTTATGTATATGTATATGTATCCTTGATGTATATGTTTCCTTGAATTGTTGGGAGTCGAACAAGTCATCTATATTTGTGTTTGGATATATAATTGTGAGACCGTGGGAATTTGGATTTGGTTTGTTCAGAGGTGGTTGATATGAGGATTGATATTTCTATTATCCTATTATATACATCAAAGAATATGTTGTTTGTCTGTTGATGGGTTAAGTGGGACGTCAAGTAAACTGCTTCATGAGATTGTCTACAATATAAGGATGAATAGTGGGTGTCAAGTGTAACTCTACCCCATGAGTTATTTTATTACTCGTTCATGATATGATGTGTGAATCGAGTAAAGGAAGTATTCAAGTCTTATGACAGGTTATTGGCTTGTCCAACTGGTTTATTAATTAAAGGAACAGTTAGTGTTAAAAAGAGTTCGATGTGAAATGTGGCTGTTTGTAGAGTCATGTGAGTGTCTATAATTAACTGTAAATAATTTGATGATGAGCAATAAATCTGGATTGTGCACGTCTTGATTATTGACAATCAGGGTTGGGGTTTCGATTTATTCGCTTCCTTCTAGGGCGTCTGATCAACGGTTCTCTTTATATTTACTTAAAAACAGATTTTATCCAAAATGGGTAGTTTGAAGATCTCATCTAACTATGGTGACGGATCGCGCCCGTTCGCCATCTGGTTTATTGAACATTGATGCTTTCGACGCGGAGGCATGGGGAATTGAACTGTGGCAGCTAGTGTGTCTGGGATTGATGTGGACCTCGTTGTCGGATTTGGACAACCTTGTCTATTGCTCAAATTCATATCTAATATAGTATAAATTATTGAGTCATATTTGGAGTTGAGTAAACTAATTTGCAGGTACAATCTAGTTAACAGGAGCTGTTGATATTTGGATGCATTGTATTGGAGCAGCTATATTGTATAAGTAGTGATATTGGTCTGCGTTGGATCTGTCGTATGCGTATAATGTTGTTAGGTGGTTATGAACACCACAGTTGGTTTTCTTTTGTTTCTAAGCAGGTGTCGTTACTCGGTATGTCCATTTTTAGGGAGATGCTGTCGTTTCTGTTTCTGATTTCGTAATTTGTTGTACTCAGCTTTGCTGATTGTGTGCTTGTGTTGTTTGTTGGCATCCACACTTTCTTTCTCTTGGTGGACCTGTGATGATCCTTATTTCACTTGGAAATTATGGGGAGCAGACTTTTTCAGAATTGGCAATCAGATGACTAGCCTTGGATGTTGGGATGAGTGAGAGCCGATCGTACTTAAATAATTGTTCATGCATCGTAACCTTACAGAACGATTTCCATAACGAGTTATATGTTTGAAAGAAATAATATACCTTATTTGCCGAATAAGGCCTTGATGGTTCCAACTTGTCAAATGAGTTTTATATTTCAGATTTTAACACTTTGGTTTGAATTATTTTCTACCTTGATTTCCGCTGCAAGTTATTATTTTAGCTAACGTTTTAACGTGCACTGACGGTGACATGCCAATGGTTCTCCGTATTTTCATTTATATTTTACAGGTAAAGTGTATGAATTATTGGGGTGTTACAACCCCACAACTGTGCTGCCCCTACCCACTACACAGCTCTGTCGCCTCTGCCACCCTCAGTCACGGTCGCAACCACCACACCACCCCAATCGTCGCCCCACCACCACACCAACTAGTCCCTAAGCAACCACGCCAACAACAACGTAAACCGCCCAACAACTACCAACACCCATGTGACGCACGACCCACCTGCGACCACCAATTCGTACCTAGTACACACTCCACAACCGCCATATCACACCCTTGCATCTCGCAACCCAGATCCAAGCAAAATCGCGACCCAACAAGACGACCCACCACTAATTCAATGGCCATGCTATTTCGAATTGAGTTGGGGGATAATTCAAAGAATTCGACTATTAAGCTAAACCACCTAGTCGAATTAAATTGGGGGAAAGTTTGCAAAACCCTAGGAAGAACTCTAATTTCGAAATCATAATTGTGTGTGGGGGGGGGCGCGAACTTGTGAGGTGGTGGCGGCAACGTGACTAGGGGGTGGTGGAGCGGCGCAGTTGTGGGATGGGCACGGCAGGCAGGCCAGCGTTAGACTCAACTGTGGGGTGGTGAGGCAGTTGGGGATGGTGTGGTTTTGGTGATTTAGGGTGGTGGTGAGTAATGGTGATGGATGGGTGGGTTAAATGGTTAGGCCACTACGTGGAAAACACAAAACTCGAGACCACGGTGTGGAATTCCCTAAACCTCGAAGTCCACGGTGTGATTTTAAAATTTCAGTATCACCAAGGGATTTTGACAAACCTCGAGGTTACCATATAGAATTTCCCTATTATTTTGAGTTTTAAAAGCTTTCGATACTAATAATTAGTATAGAGGGTTTTATTGTTAGCCTAGAGTATGTGGGTTTATCGTGTATATTTTGTGCTTTTTTTTGTAGAATCTAGAATTAATTCCCCTTCTAGAATTAGGCTTGAGAAATATTGAGATTAGTTGCTTTTGGGTCTATGTCCCTTTTCCGTTTATGCATGACTTTCTCTCTCTAAGAAACTATATTGCTTTATTTTTCACCACTCTTACACAACGAGTATATGTTTTTGTACACTTTTTTTTCCAATTTTTCGTAATGAAACAAAGAAGTTGATAATTTTGTGAAGGGAAATTAGTAATTCATGACAAAAACTTTTGCTAATATTTGGCAATTATTAATATAGATCAAATATCAAAATATCTTGCATTTTTAGATTTGATAAGTTAATTATAATAGTAACAATATCTTGTTCTTTAGGAAAGGAGGTGGCAGCTACGTGGATAATTTAACCCAGTGTCCTCGTCTATCGTACGCATACAAAAAATTTTCCAAGAAATAACTTCCTGTGATAACCAAATAACTCTTAGAAAGATTTCTTCTATATTAAGTATTATAATATTATATTACATTAAATCTAGAAATAATGCCTGTAATAATTATATTATCTAAGATAACAAATAAGTATATCCTAAAGTATTTTTACTTTTGTATTTCAGTATTTTTAAAACTTGCCACATATTTATCTATTATTATAATACACAAAGTAAGAAGATGCACGGTATTCGTGCATAGTAATTAAATAATTAAAAATGTATTAAAAATATGTACAAATTCATACCATTCAACTATATATCAAGAGTTGTGAGATAGCTTTAGAGGTAGAATTATTAATTTGTTGGATATTTCCTTTTTATTTTGTTGTTTTTAAATTTAGTTATTATTTTTTTTTTAAAATGACTAAGATATGTTCTTTTATTGTAGTTTTTAGATGTAGATGTTAGTAAGTTGTTAAATTTTCATTTTTATTTTAATGTTTTTTATATTTAATTATTTAAATTTTAAAAATTGATAAGATATAGTTTTTATCTGTTTTTAGATTTAGATTATTATTGGGTTGATTTTTTCGTTTTAATTACTTATATTTATTATTAGAATATATTTTTTATTTTTTGATAAGATATATTCTTTTTATTACTTTTTATATTAGTTATTTTATTTTATTTTTTAAAGATATCTTGGGGGTAAAAAGGTTATTGCAACATTTATCGACCAAATTTGAGTGTTGCTTATAATATAACATAGTAATAATAATTAAATTTATCTAAAATTATTTAATAATATGGTATGTTTATCTTAAACACAAGTTAAATAATAAATTATTGTGTAAAATTTTCAAAAATAATTTGTTTAATCGTGTTATCGCAGTGAGAACTAATCTAGGACCATACTACTCCGTATTATAAAAACAAGTTCAACATCTTGTCTTTCGTTACTTATTACGGTAAATTATGCATCAAATGATAAAGTTTATCAATTATCAAAAAGATAGTCTCACAAAATCACTAATCGCTCATGCCAACTCGATCTTAAATCAACTCATAATTTTTCCAAATTGCTCAAGTATTTGGCTAGCTTCATTATCACCCATAGAACAATTCTTGACCTCACAACCACAAAGTCACTCTTAATCTTCCAAATCCACCTATCATTGTCAAATCAAACTATCACATCCATCATATTATATCATTATGATAAATCTTCATGATGTTTCCACCAAAAATAAATATAAAAAATCATGATGTAATGTGATTTCTAAGCAACTTGGAAAACTTAAAAACTAATTTAAACTGAGAAAGAAGAAGAACAGAAGTCGCTTTGAAATAAAAAACCCCACGATTTTCTCTTTCCTCTTATTCGTCGCATCTCTTCTCCTCTCTTTCTCTCTCCTAAAAGTCGGTCCAATTTTTCGAATTTATCTGATTTTGTTTCAGTTCAATTGCATTGCTAATTGACGAAAACCCTCTTAATTTCGTCTTTCAATTTCAATTTGATCGAACTCTTTCCAATTTCCAGTTTGCGATCCGACTAGTCATTGTCACTGGTTGATCTCTTGTTCACAATCGATTTTGAGGTAATTTGATTATTTATTTTACTGATTTAAGCTTTTGTTTGCTTAATTGTGTCGGAAGATTGAGTTTTTGGAGTTTTGTGTTAGCAGATCTGATTTTGCTTGATTTGTGTTGGATTGTGGTATTAGACGTTGATTTGGTGTGTCGGTTTATTATTAGTGATGAAATAGTGTATGATTTGATGTTTCGCATTGAGTTTTTTTTTAATTAGTGTAAGTTAATTAGTTTATATGAGATCTGATTGAACTAATTATGCATTATTATGCTTTTAAGTTAATCAATGTAGTATTGATTATTCATATTGAGGAGTTTTTGGGTTTTGTTCATGTAATTCTCTCAAGTTGAGCTATATAATGTAATCCTTCTATTTAGTTTAATGTTGGTTGTAATTGTGCAATGATTTTAAGTTGCAATTTCTATGGTTTCCAGTTAGTCCAAATGGCTAAATCAAGTCAAAAAAATTGACTTTCTTTGTTTAATGTTTTCCTGATTTAGTGGCAAGCTCCTGATAAGCTTTCTACTAGAAAGATTTGAAGGATGCGAACGTATGTATGTTAGAATGTATGTTTGCCGCTCAAAATTTGGTGTCGCCCGCTTCCAAAACTGTTGTTAGAGCCTATGACAGTCATAGGAATTAGATTTCGTCCAAGCAACGCTGCTTAATGTTCTCTTGGTTGTTGGAGATTGTTTTCTTAGTTGGTTTGCAGGTAAACAACAGAAAAATCAGTAATAAAGTTGTCTTAACTTTGTATTTCTCGAAATTTCGTTCAAGTTAAAGTGCATAAGGCAATTAGCCATTTAAGATGTATCCGTCTTCTTCGGGTAGAAGCTAATGAATGAAATGTCTGTCGATTTTCTTTCTTGCCAGCCTGTTTTGGTTTACATGTCCAAGGTGGATGGAAAGTTCAATTTAGTCCAGTGAGCGTCAACTTCTTACAGAGGTTACAAAGTTATCTTTGCGATGGTTATGCTTCTAATCCAGGTAATTGTTATTATTATTTTTTCCTCACTATATTTCTGATGCATTTATATATGTTACAAAAAATTGCTTTAGATGTGACATTTTGATTATTTAATAGTTCACTTCCTAGTGCTTCTTAATGTACGTCCTGTTATAGTTGTCTTCTGTAGTTCAAGATTGGGATCTTACTGTGGTTTAAAATTCATCTCTGTATTAGCTTTTAATTGGCAGTGGCATATGGACACTGGTTAGAAGTTTCTGAACCCACCAAACAGAAGATATTAGCCCTGTAAGAATGGCAGAATGCTTATACTGACTTGGATGTTTCATAGATATCTATGTGAAATTTACTAGAGACTGGATAAATGACAAGGGAAAAAACTCTATATAACAGTTTCTGAAATATATCCCTTGTTGGTACCAAGTTCATTTTGGATTAGTCGTTTGATTAGTAAATCTTTCGCTAAATATGAGAAGAGTCTTTTCCACTAACTTATTGACCAAAGGGTCAATTGTATTCTCCAATAGGTTGCATTTGAAATTGCCTCATTAGAGGTATCAATTATCAACCACACACTTTCGAAAGATGTGCGCTCTACTTTAGAATCAACCCCTTGGAACCTATTTGCACTTTCACAGAGTTTTGAGTGAGCTACCTTAAATGCTTTTGTTGAACTTTTTCTAAGATCCAAGCACTAGAATTGAAAATTAGGCCATTTCTTGGTATAGTGGAAGGTTTTGACCACGATTTTTTGTCATTGGAATAGGAACTAGGTCATTCCTATTTGCATATCTTAAATTAGATAGCTCATAACCTTTTTCATGTCTAACTTGCTAACATACTTGTACTATTGTGCCTAGTGAGCATAGCATTGCTCTTCACAAGTGGTGTATCCATTCAATGGCAAATCCAGGAAATGTGGGATGGGAGTACAAACAATTTAAATCAGGTAAATATACACAAAGTTAATTCAAATTTTGGTACACATTTTCTAAAGTTACAACGTTACGACCATTTAAGAGCATGGTGAGATTACATAGATTTAAAACAACATGTACTACTAAAATTGCATCCAACAAGTAGTCTAAGTTACTATTTACTACCAATAGTTTCTTATGAATTTACCTCCACCCTTTTTCCAAAGAACTCTAAACTAGTGTGTTCAATCTTCCAAGTTTAGTACTTCCTTCGTTTCAATAAAGTTAAACAAATGATTTTCACGTATTTCAAGCTAGAGATTATACAATGTAAACGAGTAATTAATCAAAGTAATTTTAACACAAATTAAGTATAATCATCATTTTTTTATTGTGTTAAATTACATTGATTAACTGCCGTTTACATTGTTAAATTCTTCCTTGAAATACAGTGAACATTCATTTGTTGCCACTCTTTGAAATGGAGAAAGTATTTAAAATGACACCATAGGAGACTACTACTCGATGAGACTAATATAATGTTTACATCGATATTTTTGATTGTCTGATATATTAAAACTGGCGGAATTCGGATTTCTAATTTTTGTGAAAAAAAAAAACAATCCAAACACCAATTATAGCATACTACTCCCTCTGTAACGAAATAAAAAAACGACCGATTGCCCTTTAGGGTGTAACAAAAAGTTGCAACAATTGTGCAAACTTCCTATTTGGTCCCAATTAATTCTCTAATAGAAAACTAATTAAAAAAGTGGTCCTAAATTGCTTACCAATTTTTTGTCTTTCCTACTTATTTCTTTCCCTCCTTATTTTTGGGACCACTCTACTAATTCTTTTCCTAATCTACCATTAGTTATTTAGCAAATAAGCAAAAAGGTACAAATGTTACTTTTATTTTTTACGGAGGGAGTATAGGCCTACTACATATATTAATTCAAAATCCGACTACCTTAATCGTAATTAAAAAAAATACACAAGTATACTAACAGATAATTATTCCAACACCAGCCAAAACAACAACTTTCGATTTAAGAAGTTTTCAAATTACTTGCTACACTTCCTTTTTTGGGCAACACCTCTCTCTGTCTCTCTCCTCTCACACGGGCACTCTTATTTTTCTTTCTTTCTATCTCTCTTCTCCAAATTTGCCTAGGAGTCCGTGATATTACAAGTGTTGTAGTATTGTGGAAAACGGGCGGCGCAGTTGTGGGATGGGCACGGGCAGGGCAGGCCAGCGTAGCTCAACTGTGGGGTGGTGAGGGCAGTTGGGATGGTGGTGGTCTTGGGTGATTTARGGGTGAGTGGGTGAGTAATGAGTGATGGATGGGTGGGTTAAATGGTTAGGCCACTACGTGGAAAACACAAAACTCGAGACCACGGTGTGGAATTCCCTAAACCTCGAAGTCACGGTGTGGATTTTAAAATTTCAGTATGTCACCAAGCGGATTTTGACAAACCTCGAGGTTACCATATAGAATTTCCCTAATTATTTTGAGTTTTAAAAGCTTTCGATACTAATAATTAGGTATAGAGAGGTTTTATTGTTAGCCTAGAGTATGTGGGTTATCGTGTATATTTTTGTGCTTTTTTTTGTAAGAATCTAAGAGATTAATTCCCCTTTCTAGAATTAGGGCTTGAGAAATATTGAGATTAGYTGCTTTTGGGTCTATGTCCCTTTTCCGTTTATGCATGAACTTTCTCTCTCTAAGAAWCTATATTTGCTTTTATTTTCACCACTCTTACTACAACGAGTATATGTTTTTGTACACTTTTTGTCCAATTTTTCGATGAACAAAGAAGTTGATAATTTTGTGAAGGGGAAATTAGTAATTCATGACAAAACTTTTGCTAATATTTGGCAAATTATTAATATARATTCAAATATCAACAATATCTTGCATATTTTAGATTTGATAAGTTAATAAATAGTAACAATATCTTGTTCTTTAGGAAAGGGGTGGCAGCTCAGTGGATAATTTACCCAGTGTCCTCGTCTATCGTATCGCATACAAAAATATTTTCCAAGAAAATTAACTTCCTGTGATAACCAAATAAGCTCTTAGAAAGATTTTCTATATTAAGTAATTATAATATTATATTACATTAAATCTAAGAAAATAATGCCTGTAATAATTATATTTATCTAAGATAACAAATAAGTATATCCTAAAGTATTTTTACTTTTGTATTTCAGTATTTTTAAAACTTGCTCCATATTTGATCTATTATTATAATACACAAAGTAAGAAATGCACGCGTATGCGTGCATAGTATATTAAGATAATTAAAAATGTATTAAAAATATGTACAAATTCATACCATTCAACTATATATCAAGAGTTGTGAGATAGCTTTAGAGGTAGATTATTAATTTGTTGGATATTTCCTTTTTATTTTGTTGTTTTTAAATTTAGTTATTATTTTTTTTTTAAAATGACTAAGATATGTTCTTTTTATTGTAGTTTTTAGATGTAGATGTTAGTAAGTTGTTAAATATTTCATTTTTATTTTAATGTTTTTTATATTTAATTATTTAAATTTTAAAAATTGATAAGATATAGTTTTTATCTTGTTTTTAGATTTAGATTATTATTGAGTGTTAGATTTTTCGTTTTAATTACTTATATTTATTATTAGAATATATTTTTTTTTTTATAAGATATATTCTTTTTATTACTTTTTTATATTAGTTATTTATTTTATTTTTTAAAATATCTTGGGGGTAAAAAGGTTATTGCAACATTTATCGACCAAATTTGAGTGTTGCTTATAAATAACTAGATAATATAATAAATTTATCTAAAATTATTTAATAATATGGTATGTTTATCTTAAACACAAGTAAAAAATAAATTATTTTTGTGTACAATATTTTCAAAAATAATTTTGTTTAAATCGTGTATCGCAKGAGAACTAATCTAGGACCATACTACTCCGTATTATAAAACACAAGTTCAACATTCTTGTCTTTCGTGTACTTCTATTACGGTAAATTATTGCATCAAATGATAAAGTTTATCAATTATCAAAAAGATAGTCTCACAAAATCACTAATCGCTCATGCCAACTCGATTCAGATCAACTCATAAATTTTTCCAAATTTGCTCAAGTATTTGGCTAGCTTCATTATCACCCATAGACAATTCTTTGACCTCAACAACCCACAAGTCACTCTTAATCTTCCAAATCCACCTATCATTGCTCAAATCAAACTATCACATACCATCATATCATATCATATGATAAATCTATCATGATGTTTCCACCCAAAAAATAAATATAAATAAATCATGATGTAATGTGATTTCTAAGCAACTTGGAAAACTTAATAAACTAATTTAAACTGAGAAAGAAAGAAGAACAGAAGTCGCTTTGAAATAAAAAACCCCACGAGTTTTCTCTTTCCTCTTATTCRTCGCATCTCTCTCCCTCTCTTTCTCTCTCCTAAAAGTCGGTCCAATTTTTTCGAATTTTATCTGATTTTGTTTCAGTTCAATTGCATTGCCTAATTGACGAAAACCCTCTTAATTTCGTCTTTCAATTTCAATTTTGATCGAACTCTTTCGCAATTTCCAGTTGCGATCCGACTAGTCATTGTCACTGGTTGATCTCTTGTTCATCATCGATTTTGAGGTAATTTGATTATTTATTTTACTGATTTAAGCTTTTGTTTGCTTAATTGTGTCGGAAAGATTGAGTTTTTGGGAGTTTTGTTTAGCAAGATCTGATTTTTGCTTGATATTGTGTTGATTGTGGTATTAGACGTTTGATTTGGTGTGTCGGTTTATTATTAGTGATGAAATAGTGTATGATTTGATGTTTCGCATTGAGGTTTTTTTTTAATTAGTGTAAGTTTAAATTTAGTTTTATATGAGATCTGATTGAACTAATTATGCATTATTATGCTTTTAAGTTAATCAATGTAGTATTGATTTATTCATATTGAGGAGTTTTTTGGGTTTTGTTCATGTAATTCTCTCAAGTTGAGCTGATATAATGTAATCCTTCTATTTAGTTTAATTGTTGGTTGTAAATTGTGCAATGATTTTAAGTTTGCAATTTTCTATGGTTTCCAGTTAGATCCAAATGGCTAAAATCAAGTCAAAAAAATTGACTTTCTTTGTTTAATGTTTTCCTGATTTAGTGGCCAAGCTYCCTGATAAGCTTTCTACTAGAAAGATTTGAAGGATGCAGAACGGTATGGTAGAATGTAATGTTTGCCGCTCAAAATTGGTGTCGCCCGCTTCCAAAACTGTTGTTAGAGCCTATGACAGTCATAGGAATAAGATTTCGTCCAAGCAACGCGTGCTTAATGTTCTCTTGGTTGTTGGAGATTGTTTTCTAGTTGGTTTGCAGGTAAACAACAGAAAAAATCAGTAATAAAGTTGTCTTAACTTTGTATTTCTCGAAATTTTCGTTCAAAGTTAAAGTGCATAAGGCAATTAGCCATATTAAGATGTATCCGTCTTCTTTCGGTAGAAGCTAATGAATGAAATGTCTGTCGATTTTCTTTTCTTGCCAGCCTGTTTTGGTTTACATGTCCAAGGTGGATGGAAAGTTCAATTTTAGTCCAGTGAGCGTCAACTTCTTGACAGAGGTTACAAAGGTTATCTTTGCGATGGTTATGCTTCTAATCCAGGTAATGTTTATTATTATTTTTTCCTCACTATATTTCTGATGCATTTATTATATGGTTACAAAAAAATTGCTTTAGATGTGACATTCTTGATTATTTAAATAGTTCACTTCCTAGTGCTTCTTAATGTACGTCCTGTTATAGTTGTCTTCTGTAGTTCAAGATTGGGATCTTACTGTGGTTTAAAATTCATCTCTGTATTAGCTTTAATTGGCAGTGGCATATGGACACTGGTTAGAAGTTTCTGAACCCAACCAACAGAAGATACTTAGCCCTGTAAGAATGGCAGAATGCTTATACTGACCTTGGATGTTTCATAGATATCTATGTGAAAATTTACTAGAGACTGGATAAATGACAAGGGAAAAACTCTATATCAAAGTTTCTGAAATATTATCCCTTGTGGTACCAAGTTCATCTTTGGATAGTCGTTTGATGTAGTAATCTTTCGCTAAATATGAGAGAGATCTTTTCCACTCAATTATTGACCAGAAAGGGGTCAATTGTATTCTCCAATTAGGGTAGCATTAGAAATTGCCTATTATGGGTATCAAGTTATCAACCACACACTTTCGAAAGTGTGCGCTCTACTTTAGAATCAACCCCTTGGAACCTATTTGCACTTTCACAGAGTTTTGAGTGAGCTACCTTAAATGCTTTTGTTGAACTTTTTCTAAGATCCAAAGCACTAGAATTGAAAATTAGGCCATTTCTTGGTATAGTGGAAGGTTTTGACCACGGATTTTTTGTCATTGGATAGGAACTAGGTCATTCCTATTTGCATATCTTAAATTAGGATAGCTCATAACCTTTTTCATGTCTAACACTTGCTAACATACTGTACTATTGTGCCTAGTGAGCATAGCATTGCTCTTCACAAGTGGTGTATCCATTCAATGGCAAATCCAGGAAATGTGGGATGGGGAGTACAAACAAATTTAAATCAGTTAAATAAATACACAAAGTATAATTCAAATTTTGGTAAACATTTTAAGTTACAACGTTACGACCTATTTAAGGGGGTGAGATTACATAGATTTAAAACAATGTACTAAAATTGCATCCAACAAGTAGTCTAGTACTATTTACTACCAATAGTTTCTTATGAATTACCTCCACCCTTTTTCCAAAGAAACTCTAAACTAGTGTGTTTCATCTTCCAAGTTTAGTACTTCCTTCGTTTCAATAAAGTTACAACAAATGAATTTTCACGTATTTCAAGCTAGAGATTTAACAATGTAAACGAGTAAATTAATCAAAGTAATTTTAACACAATTAAGTTATAATCTCATTTTTTATTGTGTTAAAATTACATTGATTAACTTGCTCGTTTACATTGTTAAATCTCTTCCTTGAAATACGTGAACATTCATTTGTTGCCACTTCTTTGAAATGGAGAAAGTATTTAAAATGACACCATAGGTAGACTACTACTCGATGAGACTAATATAATGTTACATCGATATTTTTGATTGTCTGATATATTAAACTGGCGAATTCGGATTTCTAATTTTTGGAAAAAAAAAAAAACAATCCAAACACCAATTATAGCATACTACTCCCTCTGTAACGAAATAAAAACAACGATTGCCCTTTAGGGTGTAACAAAAAAGTTGCAACAATTGTGCAACTTTCCTATTTTGGTCCCAATTAATTCTCTAATAKAAAACTAATTAAAAAAGTGGTCCTAATTGCTTACCAATTTTTTTGTCTTTTCCTACTTATTTCTTTCCCTCCTTATTTTTTGGGGACCACTCTACTAATTCTTTTCCTAATCTACCATTAGTTTATTTAGCAAAATTAAGCAAAAAGGTACAAATGTTACTTTTATTTTGTTACGGAGGGAGTAATAGCCTACTACATTATAATTCAAATCACGACTAACCTTAATCGTAATTAAAAAAAATACACCAATATACTAACAGATAATTATTCCAACACCAGCCAAAACAACAACTTTCGATTTAAGGAAGTTTCAAATTACTTGCTACACTTCCTTTTTTGGGCAAAACACTCTCTCTGTCTCTCTCCTCTCACACGGGCACTCTATTTTCTTTCTTTCTATCTCTTTCTTCTCCAAAATTTGCCTAGGAGTCCGTGATATTACAAGTGTTGTGAGTATTGTGAAACGGATGAAGTATTAGGCGTTAACAAATTTGAAGTAGCTATGGGAGTTGATTTGCTTGAAGCATATGAGTATTTTMTTTTATTTATTTTTTTTGGAAACAATTGTCTATCACATTGTTAACTTATTTGCTGTTGATTGATAACTTTTACAGGCTAGAAATCAAAAAGTTGGAGAAAAGCCTCTTCTTTCTGTCTCCACATTTGTCCAGGTACCATTCTGATTATATTGTGGCGTTCACACTTCTTATCCCAACTTGGTCTGCATATATGTTTTAGGTTATGCTTATCTTGGCCCATATGCCTTTTCGTTGATTGAAATTGGGGATCAACAAATATGCTCCCTTATGAGTGATAACTTTTGCAAAATGTTTCTTAGTAATTCTATCTCATAAGATTTTTTCCTTTTTGGGATGTTACAAAATACATTGGATAGCGCCTATCTTCTATACTTATTTAAAAGCTATAGATATCAAACTATCCATCAGTTAAGCCAAACAACCTTCAGAATTAGATAGCGCCTATCTTCACAGCTCTCATCATCCTTGGTCTATCTTTGGTRGTGGTAACACTTTCATAGTGTCATGATGTATATATTTTCATATTATTTTTTTAAAACTTTTGTAAAGAGAATTCTATGTTTGTTGACGTCAAATCATCAACTAGACAATTATTTATTTTTTTAATGATGGATTGTGAAGCATTAAGAAATCAAGGTGCAATATCTATTTTCTTTATATAGGAGGAAAAACGAGGTAGTTTTCCATGGGACAATATTGTACTTGTAGTTTTGTGTGTTGGGGGTAAGACTATTATCTTATCAAATTAACAATTATTTTTAAACTATTGGTAAACTAACAAGGTCGCTTCATTCCTATAGAACTAGTGCTTTCAAATAATGGCCGAGTTTTAGAATGATATTAGTGAGTCCATGGCCTCTTGTAATGGTCGTTTCTTGCGTGTCTTTTAAAATATAATTATTAGTTATGACTCATGTGGAAAGTATCATAAATTATGAGAATTGTATAATATGGGTACTTGGGTAGCCATAGTGGATTGTTGACATAACCTTGTCTTTGGGGGAAATGTAGGGTGAAAGATTGAAAGAAGACGTTGCTAGATGTGGRTGCAATAGTTAAGGAAACAAAAGTTGTTAATAATGTACTTTCTCTGTTTCACAAAGCCTGCTACACTTGTGAAGGCTAAGTTTTGGTGTTGGTAATTAAATGGGTAGAAGGCTAAGTGATAGATTGTTATTGGGTCCCATGTGAATTGTTTAATGAAGTAGAAATAACGTGGTCC
The DNA here is from genome assembly GCA_008642245.1 of Bassia scoparia. Classification (NCBI taxonomy): domain Eukaryota; kingdom Viridiplantae; phylum Streptophyta; class Magnoliopsida; order Caryophyllales; family Amaranthaceae; genus Bassia; species Bassia scoparia. The sequence goes on along the minus strand of SNQN01006602.1, from coordinate 14,295 downwards.
CCATTTTAGTAAAAAAATCGTAATTTCACATAGAAAAAAAATTCTAAAATAGGAAAGAACAAGAAGTGTAGCAACTAGCAAGTAATGTGAAACATACTTTAAAAGGAAGGTGTAGCAAACTTTCTGAAACGGAGGAAGTATATGAAAAGCTGAACTTAGGGAGGGAAAAGGTAATACTTACAGGATATCTAGAAGGAGACAAGAGGTAACCAAAGACCTTTGTATGGAGAAAGTGTCAATGATATTAAATCGAATTTCTTTATTTCAAAACAAAGAGATAAAGGATTGTTGAAGCAAATATTTCAACGAAATATTCAATATAGATCAAGTAATAGTAACAGGAGACATCTTCATAGKAGATCTAGAAGTGAACCTGGATTAAATGAGAATCCAAATGATAGAGGGCTTAGAAGGCATAAAGATAAAAATAAAACTATGAATTTATGAAGCAGTTCATGTAAGCTCATCATCTGGGACCAAGGCTCTGATCCTTAAAATATTTGTCACTTTCTGTCTTTCATTAAAAAAAAGTTATTACTCTTTTGTGGCTCATCAATCTTTTCTTGTTGATCCTTCATCTCAACAACTTTGCCTTTAAAAGGTTGCTTTGCATGTGTAAATTAATTATCATCAAATATAGTGATTACTTCTGTGTCATTGTCATTTTTAATGGAAAAGATGTCCTCCCAGGGTCTAAAGATCTATTAAGTTTTCAAGTAGGTTTCCTTGTGTGTGAATGATGCTGCTTTATTTACGTGTTTGTGAAGTGTCTCTTTTCTGATGCATATATCGCTGTCATTAACACGTCTGACTTTTTCAGGCTGCTCGTAACAATGTGCTTCTGGCTGTTCCAGCACTTCTGTATGCAGTGAACAATTATCTCAAGTTTACTATGCAGGTATTGCATCTGTACATTGTGCTATCAATGCAATTTGGAATTCTCTCGCTGGTGTTCTCATCGCTATCATGCTCATGCTAGCTTTTCTTTGCCAGACATTGTATGTTTAATCAAAGTTACATCACTGAACCAAAACCCCGATATGTTTGAAAATCTTTGTTTCACTCACTAAATATATCTTTTCACTCTAGAGAGGAGAGGGGAGGAACGAACTGTGATGGTTCTCTAAGAATTGAATAAAGAAAAGGAAAAGAGGTTGAGTAATAAAGAGGTCTAAGCTCAGAGATTGTAAGTATTAAAGTCTAACCAGTAACATTTGGTCCAAAGTCTGTGGACTGAAGTGGTCCTACTCAAATTTCAGCATGCTGTGTTTTGGCTTTAGTTCCATCAGCTTCGTTGAAAAGATGCTTTCCGATTGCTGTAAGAGATTAAAAAACAGATGATTGTTGAAGATTTAAATGCTCATGTTCCTTTTTGAGGTCAGGAAAAACTTACTGTCCTTTTTGGGTTGTTCCAAGAAGGCTTACTCACCTTCATATCTACCAAATTTGGTAATGGATTTTTGCTAATTTACTCTGAAATTCTACACCTTTTCTTTCTCTTCTATCTCCTTTTCCCCGTGCAACGATGCTCGATAATTTTCTTGGTTTATGTTTAAAGCAGAGTGGATTAATTAAAATGAAATGTAAGAAGTTGTTCTGTTGTCCCTTTTTGACCTAGACTCTGATGCATGCTCTCATTGAAAATGTGTTAGTTCTATATGTCTTCTGATTCTGTTGTATGTAGCTGTATACATGTTCATTCTCATAGCTTTTAGCATTGGAGATTGTTATGTGAAGATGATTCTGATTGATCAGTATTTATCTCTTAATGCAGTTATATTTCAATCCTGCAACTGTGAAGATGCTCAGCAATTTGAAGGTAAAATTGTTTTTGACATTCTTTTTCTTGATGAAGTTGTGAACATTTACTCAATATAAATTGCTTGTTTGTTTGATTCACGAAGATGCTGAAGGGTCAAGGGAAACACTTCCAATTTATGATAACATTTTTGTGTGGGGAATTCTACTACAAGCTGAATTTATTTAAATGTTTTTTCTTTTTTTGCAAGTTGTTAACGATGCTGGTCAGGGACTGTCTTATCTTGTTCTACTAATCATTTGTATTGTCCCATTTACATTGATGTGAAAAATTCATGCACAAAATTGTGTATTAATTGTATGCAGGGTCTAAAGGGAGAGTGATAATCWAGCACTACAGTTTACGATTTTATGTAGCTAGTACTTGCTTTCTGTTTTCCCTTTATCTTATCTGTCAGCCTCCTTGCATTTTTTTGCTCTGTTTTTTCCTTTCTTTTATTCATCTCCACACACTCACCCACCCACCCACCCACATAGGCAGATGGCCTGTTGGAGAGCTTTATATAATGACTTCATTGCTTTCAGAGGGTCTGTTGGAGAGCTTGAGATATTGACTTCATTGCTTTTACATGTTATTATGATTGCTTTGATGGATTTCTCATTGTCTTCACAGCATATCTTTTKCTTTTCATTTGCAKGTTTTGGTTATTGCTRTTCTGCTAAAGTTTATAATGAAACGAAAGTTCTCTATTATTYAGGTAAGTTATTGAATTGTTTTTTGGAAGTAGTTTGTGTTTAGCGAATGATTATTGCAGTGATTCATTTTCAAAATTGCTATATGGATAATTATTTTAATACTGTATTTCTATTTTATTTATTTATTTATTTATTTATTTATTTTTTTTGTAGTGGGAAGCTCTAGCTCTGCTACTCATAGGCATTAGTGTCAATCAACTGCGTTCCATGCCTGAGGGTACTGCTGCCATGGGACTCCCCCTTGCAACATTGGCATACATTTACACAGTGATTTTTGTAAGTGACATGCCTATTTATTTTCTTCATGTTTAGATGATTTTATCGTTGATTTCAACATATAAAATGAAATAAACCATGGTTATGGTTTATTTTATTTTTTGTTATTTTTTCTATGTTACTCGGATACTTTCTTTTACCTCACGTGTCCGTGTCGACACGACTCGTATCAGAAACCGACACCGACACATGACACTTCTTTTTGAACTCRAAACACTACTTTTTTCAAGAAAATGGGCGAGTTTGACGCTTGACACCTAGACCGACATTTGACACTTCATCCAAGTCCATTTAACATAGATTTTTTTAATGGAATTCTGAAATTTTTGTTAAATTTTTTTTACGTAATGCAATGATAAGCAACCAGGGATATTTGTTAAAAGAACTTGAATACCTATTAAATGTGCATAGTTTCCACTCTTTTTATATGGAACTGCAGTGAAGTGTATATCTATACTGCTGATATGCTTGAAAAACAAACTGCAGGTTACAGTTCCATCTTTGGCTTCAGTCTTTAATGAGTACGCTTTAAAGAGCCAATATGACACAAGCATATACCTTCAGGTATATTTTGTYCCCCGTTTTTTTTTTCCTTCCTAAGTGGCTTTTCTTGCTTGATTTTTCATTTACGTGTACATCTGGAACTTTGAGATAGGGGGAAAAAAACAGCCAAGGCTCAAACTTTGCATGCTTAATCAGCAATTCAGCATCAACTAGTCTTTCCCAGTTTTGATTGCCCCTTGATCTTGGAAAATGTATAATAAAGCAAACCAGGTTCATGTATTTACTTAATTTAAAACCTGCTTCTGGAAGGCAGATTTGGACTGTAATGATAATAATCTGTGTGAATACATTAGATCCTGTCTTCTCAGAAAATTTGGTTTTGGTCCCTAACCAGGCAAAGTATCAGGGCTCAAGCATCAAGTACCACATACAGCATCCAAAGTTTGTGCTACCGGCAGTGCTGTATTCTTATTTGAATATGATTGTTGAATCTTTATGTGTGTTTTTTTTTTTTTTTTTTTTTTTTTTTTTTTTTTTTATTTGGTTAAAAGACCTTGCAGAGCATTTGAGTACTAGAGAAATAAAAAGATATTGTGCAAATGGCTGCCCCTTCCCAACCCCGTGGTTTATTGTGTTGCTTATATTATATATGATCCTTTTTAGTCAGTATGGTCATATTCTGAAGTAATCCTAATGTTTATGACTCAACATATAATTGATCAGAGAGGCTCATGAACTGATGATGTATTCTGCTGTTCCCTGATTTATTTCATTTGAGTTTTGGCATTTAGCATTGCCAACAATTTACCCTAGAGTTTATGCTGACATCAATTGTGATTTCATTGCAGAACTTGTTCTTGTATGGATATGGGGCAATCTTCAATTTTTTAGCCATAGTGGGAATTGCATTGGTAAAAGGTATCATCGTGAGCTTTTTCATAGCTTCATTGCTTTCTCTTATTGCTAAATAGAATTTTTTTAGCATGTTGGTTGGTGTACATTAAATCTAGTGGGCATACTGATTATATTCAAAACTAGAGTAATAATCAATTGGTTGAGAAAAAATGAGTAAATTAACAGTAGCTTGGAAATGGTCACTTGTACAAAACATAATATCTTTCTTTTGGAGATGCATATTCAGAGTATATTTGTCCTTTAAGATTAGGATTCTACATTGTGCTTTGAAATTTTAAGTTTTGAACTCCATAATAGTGAATCCCTCCTCTAGAGAGAAAAYTGGAATGGTAGCTTTACACTGTGTATGCAAGAATATCAAGTGTTGAATTCCACTATTCGTCTAATCATCTTGCTTGAATTTTCGAGGGTAGGAAGAATATCATCATATATTTAATAACATCATATATTTTTCTAGGGTGTGAGTGTGTGACTGTTTTTTGAGACTATGGCTTACAAAGTGTTATCAAACCTATGTGGCTGCTGACATGCCTTTCTGAACCTTTAAAATCACGTTACAGGTCCGAGCAGCTTCAATTTTCTTGAGGGACACTCACATGCTACAATGCTTCTAATATGCAATAATGCTGCACAAGGAATATTGTCTTCGTTTTTCTTTAAATATGCAGGTAAGAATTTTTATTTGTGTTTATTACATTGTCCATGAAACTCAGTCGTTGCAATTATAGCTCTTTCATACTGATGTGATTATGTCAAATCTTTATTTTTGTTATAGATACCATCTTGAAGAAGTATTCCTCTACTGTTGCCACAATCTTTACGGGTTTTGCATCTGCTGCATTGTTTGGTCATAAACTAACGATTAACTTTATGTTGGGAATCTCTATAGTTTTCATCTCAATGCATCAGGTAAAGAAGTTTTTCTCACTGTTTTATTTTTGTAAACAATTTATTATTTTTTTTTTTTAAAAAAAAGGCTAGGGGAACAGAGGGTGCCTAATTGCCTATGAAGTTTTTCTCACTGTTTTATTTTTTCACCTTTGCAGTTTTTCTCACCTCTTTCAAAAGTGAAAGATGAACAAGAGAAAACAGCAGCATTGGAGGACGTACCAAACAGTCTTAGGTCAGTAGTATTCTTTCAACATCAAAAGTTAAAATTACGCAATTATGTATGGGGCTGATGTAGTTAATAATCTTTCAGGTCAAAGGACTCCTTTGTAGAAATGGCAGCTGGAGCTAATGAGGAGGTTGTCACTTCTATCTAAATTTGTATCTTCTAATTTCCCTTTATGATCTTCATCCCCTTTCATATGCAATCCAATAATATACTGGAAAACTGATTGATATTTTGAATTTCAGGCTAGTCACCGTGTAGGTCAAGATGAGAGACAACCACTTCTTCCCAGATAAGGTGATTTGSTACTTACAATCAGTTTGGTTATTTATTTTAATTTTTTTCTTAAATGTTGTTCCATTTGTACGTGGCAGCCACCATCCATTTTACTAATCCTTTTTTCCCAGTTATTTTTCCTCTGATTGTTTTTTTTWAAAWTTTTTTTTTTAACCTTTTATTTTTCCTTTGYAGACTTGCTTTCGGTTGTATAAACTGGCGAAGCATACATCCGAGTAAAGATTGGTTTTTTTAACGGCCATTTATTGCAGAAGCTGGAATAATACAGAATGAACAGATCACTTCTTTCCTGCCTGATATAGTATACACATTTTTTAATTGGATTTGGATTTGGGATATGCCTGTTAAAAGTGTAATTCCAAGGGCTAGTCATATCCTGGGCAGGCTAGCTTCTCTATGATCCTTGCTCGTCAACATACGGAGTTAGCGTCAGTCAATTCTTGAGCATTCTTTTACGTAGCTACATGAAAGGAAAAAAGTCCCAGATGCAATACCTCATTTTGTAGTTCTGTTGTGACGTTTTTTGTATTTTATGYGTTGTGCTAAATCTTTAGCTTCTTTACTGTAATATACAAGATTTTGATGAAAATATATCAAAGTATTTCCAATAGTATAGAATATAGATTTGCTCTTATTCCAGTGTTTTTGTTCTTCGATGTGCGACAGACATAGGCAGATAGCTGCACTATTGAACTTGAGATGTTGGTCTTGTCTTTGGGATAAAGAATTGAGAATGGAAAGGAATGGGGTTGGCTCACGTGGGAGACCCCCCACACTTTCCCCACCCATGCTGTGGGATCAAATCCTCATCTCAGCATTCGGCAGGATTTCCCCCTCCCCCTAGTACTGACTCCTGAGATAGGATCAGTGTAGGGACCACTCGTTTACCTTATCTTAAAAAAAAAATTGAGAATGGATAATCCGTTTTTGCCATGCTAGGTAAGTATGTGACACTGTTGCATTGGTGGTGCCGCTCACCGGTCCAATTACCTTTAATGTACTCCGTCTGGACTAGAAAGTAGATTCTGGCCTATTTTCCTAAATTTTGTAATATCAGCATGGCCTATTTAATGTACTCTGTCTAGATGAGTCTTAATCACGAGCAATGCCGGTGTGACCTATGTTAAAAATATGAAGTTCAAGTAATATCGGGGTATTATTTCCTACTCGTACTAAAAAAATGTACAATAATTAAAAAAATTGTTAAGTCCGTATGTTCAAGTAAAAAAAATTTGTATTGATTATAAAGACATTAATAGTGTTTTTCCCAAGGATCAATACTTTTGCATGTAGCTAACATGTTAATTGATGTTGCATCCAGACATGAATTGGTATCAACGCTAGATGGGTTTGTTGGGTATCACCAAATCAGAATTATTAAGAGTAATTGCTCTAAATCCGCATTTAGATGTCGTGGTCTGTGAGGCTCTATGAGTATGTTGCTATGCCCTTTGGATAAAAGAATGCAGGGGCGACCTATCAACGTGCCATGAACCTCATTTTTTACTAAATGATAGGAGATTTCATGGAAATCTACATAAACGATGTTTTGGTGAAATCAGGGAATGCGTTAGAGCATGAGGGACATCTCATCCTTGCCTTTGAGTGAATGAGGAAGTTCAGTCTAAAGATGAACCCATTGAAATGTGCCTTCGAGTTAAAAGCTAGTAATTTTCTCGGGTTCTTCGTACGTAAGAATGGTATTGAAATGGATCAGAACAAAGCAAAAGCTATCCTAAAAGCTCAACCTCCTAAAACTAAAAGGGAGTTGCAAAGGTTCCTTGTATAGGTAAATTATGTTCAAAGGTTTATTATCAATATTGGCAGGGAGGACAAAATCTTTCTCTCCTTTGTTAAAGTTGAAGAAGGGAGATGAGTTCAAGTGGAATCAAGAGCATGAGATAAGGCTAAACTGACATCACTGCTAGTTTTAATCCCTCTAAAGCAAAAGTGAAAACTGTTGAGTTTATATCTCTCAGCATCATCTACCTTGATTGCCAGCATGTCAACTCAGGAAAATGAGCATGGACACGAGCAAGCAATTTTTCACTTAAGTAGGATTTTGCAAGATGTAGAAACAAGTATACTAATGTTGAAAAATGGCTTGTGCAATGCCTCAATTAAACTCAGACATTACTTCATGGCTTTCTCCCTTGAAGTTATATCACCTACCAATGTGTTGAGACATTTTTTGAATCATCCCTTTGTCTAAGGAAGGTTGTGTAAGTGAAGTATGCATTTATTTTTTCAGTTTGAGATGAAATATGTTCCCCATAAGGCCTTAAAGGGTCAAGCATTGATAGATTTCCTTGTTAATCATCYCATTGAGAAGAGTGTTGAGGTTTAGGAGGAGGAGCCTTGGCAGTTACTTGTTGATGGGTCAAGTCGAATCAATTCAATAGGGGCAGGGTTARTGATGATACTCTCACCTAAATGTGTGACGACTAAAATGGCAGTGACTTTCTGAAGCCGATGTACAAATAATAGAGTAGAGTTTGAAGGTCTAGTTATTGGTCTCAAGACTTTGAAGGATATGGGAGTCACTAAGATGAAAGCTTTTGGAGATTCTCATTACAAATTAGTGGAGAATATAGAGGAACTTCTCCTCTTGCTCTGGCAATCAATACTACCTTAAGAGAATTGATCTCATCATTTGAACAATGTGATGTTTMTTATATCTCGAGTGAGGAGAATCAAGAAGCTGACTACACCTAGCTCAACAAGCTTCATCTAAAGACCTTGATGGTTTTGATGAGGGTGTTATWCACGTTAGTACATTCAATTTGAAACCCTTGGTAAAAGCCACCAGAGTTGAGGTACACAAAGTTAGTATTCTAGGACACGAGTCAAACTGGCATTGGGAGATCAAAGAGTATTTGAAGGATCCTGCTAGGAAGAAAGTCCCTACAAAGGTTAAGTTGGCGGCTACAAAATATTTTATACTAGGAAATAAGCTATATCGAAAAGAACCATAGGGCCTTTGCTCAAATATGTAAATACCAAAAAGGTGTTGACTATCTTGGTCGAGCTGCATCATGAAATCTGTAGATCACATCAATCTGGGCACAAAATGAGGTGGCTCATTCATAGAATGGGGTTCTACTAGCCTTCAATCAAAGGATATTGTTTGCAATATGCTAAAGGTTGTAAACAATGTCAAAGGTTCAAGTCAATAAATAGAGCTCCAGTAATTGAGTTACATTCAATAATTAAGCCTTGGCCATTTAGAGGATGGACAATTGATGCTATTGGTGCTATTAAATCACCTTCATCTGGACATCATGAATATGTCCGATAGCTACTGATTACCTTACAAAGTGTATTGAGGTCCAAGCGTTCCAAAAGCTGAATGCAAGGGATGTGAATCTATTCCTCGAAGAAAAAATCTTTTCTAGATTCAGAATCCCAAATACTATTACAATTGATCAGGCTTCCATGTTCACAAGGGAGGAATTCGATGAGTAACTAAAGGAGTTTAATATCTAGAAGGTGCACTCAACGCCATATTTTGAACAAGCTAATGGACATGTTGAAGCCACTAATAAGATAATAGCTTGGCATAGCTAAGATGGTATATAATAATCCAAGGAATTTGCATACTCTTCTGCATTATGCAACTTGGCCCTACCGAATCTCAAGGTGGGGTGCAACTAGGACAACTCCATATCAATTAGTACACGGTCATGAACTAGTGCTTCTAGTCGAGTTGAATGCTAAGTCTGTTCAGGTAGCTAGACAGATGGACTTATCATTTGAAGAATATAGTGAAGCAATGGCAGTTGAACTAATGGACGTGGAGGAGGAACGCTTGCGTGCTTTAGAGAATATCAAAGCCTAAAAGAAACAAGTAGCTAAATCTTATAATAAGAAAGTCAAACAAAGATTTTCTTAGAAGGAGATTTGGTGTGGAAGATAAAGTTGTCATAAAATAATTATGTGGACCATTTCTTTGGTAAATGGTTATCCAAATGGGAGGGGCCATTTARAGTGGTTAAAATTATGTTTGGAAATGTTATTTACTACAAGAGCTAGATGGAGAAATGTTTCTAAGAGACCACATCTTCGGTAAATGGTCATCCAAATGGGCGGGGCCATTTAGAGTGGTTAAAATTATGTTTAGAAATGCTTATATATTACAAGACCTAGATGAAGAAATGTTCCCAAGAGCATTGAATGGAAAGTGTTTAAGGTAGTATACGCCCAACATCTGGGAAAGTCATCAAAATTTGCAGTCAAGGCATCCCAATTTGTAGGCTTTTGATAAGTAAATGACTAGTACCATCTCCTAACTTCATACAGTAATCCCATCTTAAAGAATGCATGGATGTTGATCTAGAATAGTGATGATGAAAGTGTTCTGGTAACTCAAAATTATAAGGCTTTCCCACGTGACGAATAAGTCAATGTGATTTCTCAAAAGAAAGTATATAACTCGTTGAAAAGTCAAAATACGAAATTCTAGCGAAATGACTTCTGGAAGATAAAACGCCATGGGGTGACTGGAACCAATGTAATTATACGGAAGTTGCTAGACAAATTCCTTACATTTTTCCCTATAAATAGGAATTACCGGTCATAAAGTTTTTCATTTGATTCCCCTCTTTCTACTTTTCGTCTAAAAGCTTTCTTCTCTTCTACCGTTCTTTCAAAGAATTCACCTAATACGCCAACATCAAATGGAGTTCGAGGCATGGGTACTCGCCAAGGCTCATCGCATGGAAGGTTTCACACTCTTGAATCAGGAGACAGTTTGCAGTTATTTTGTAGGAGCCCGATGGAACTCCAAGGTGAAAGAGAGGCAACTATTCATTTGACTCAAATTCAGATGGTTTAATTTAAACCTTGGAGGAAGGGACGTGACTAGCCCTACTCTAGACTAGAACAACGTGCAGACGATGAGGCAGAATTTCAGAGAGAGAATGATGAGGAGGAAAGAGAAAGAAGAAGAAAAGTAGGCAGACTATGGCGACAACTTGAAGAATAGGGGGACAATGACCTTGAGGAAGAAGAAGAAGGTGAGAATGTGTGAATGTGAGAAAGCAAGGGCGCAAGCGCCAGAAGAAGAAAAAGAAGTCATCATCATCAACGCTAGGACTATTTCCCGTAATATTTGGAAGACGGGTTGGATGGGGAAGATTAAATTCTTTATCTTATATAAATTGTAAAAGGTTATGATTAGTCCAAAGAGCAATTCTAATAATACTTAGTCTTATAAATTCTCTAAATATTAGAGTTATGTACTAATTTCTAATTTTTATGTGGTAATTTCAAAAATTTTTGCTACAACTATTGTACTGCAAATTATTATTTTTTTTTTTTGGAGGAAAAGTAAGAAATTTCATTAAAGCTCAACAAACATACACAATCATACAAGAAAGGCAATAAAGCCAAAGTAGGTCACAAAAAAATGACCCTAAAGAGAAGAGYAATGACAGGCTTGTCGCGTACCTATCAAAAATACCTATTATAACTAACCTGCAGTTAGTGGTAACAGGATCGTATCCACGAGGAAACAACAACTACTGATTAATTGAATAAAAGCATCTAAACTAGCAAGAAGAAAGTTGTTTTGTGATTTAAACTACTTAAACTAATGACTACGATTAATGGAAGAAATTATATAATGATACAACGTAATCTAGAGCTATCGGTCACTATAGCAGTAATTGAAACGATTTGGCACTCAAGCACATTCAATAGCAGGCATATATAACAGGATTAAAAGTTCTCTCGAATCAAATTAAACCATCAGAACATATCTCCTAACTCGTATCTTTCGACCAGGAAAGGATCCGTTTCTAACCTATTCGACTCGTAGATCTTGTATTAAGTTTCAATCGCTTAGATCTACGAACATCGGAATGACTAATCTAATTACCGACCAATTAAGTCGTGCACTATAATTGAATATAATGAGACAATCAATAGGAGTATTTGAATTAAAATGTCTCAAGCACGATTGCATCAACCAATTAATAATCAATCATATTGTCTATAGATCCCCATCGCTTCTTATGGAATTAGGCTTACCCTCACTAATCTGCACTAAACATGAATGATTATTAATAGGAGAACATAATTAAGCAAGAATAATAACAATAATAAAGCCCTAAAATAATTTGATCGCAGTAATAATTATATAAGCTAAAACATTCACAGCAATAATCAAAGTATGAAGATCAATGAAAGCATATAAGGAATTGAATTAAAGAAGAATAATAATTTTAGCCAAAAAGAAGGTTGCACATTGACTGATTGAATGATTATTTTCTATTGAAGACCAAAAACTAGGATGTTCTTGACAAAATAAGTAATTGTGTCCGAAATTTCTCTCCTTTGTAATTAATTATGAATAAAAAGATTAAAAAGATTAGATAACAAAAATATTGATTTTTTCCCTTAAAATATCCACTAAAAAACTAAAGATAGAAAAGCTTGCTCTTAATTACAGTATTATTAAAAACCCAACAAGGAAAGCCAGATATCATTAAAAACCGACCCCAACGATCGGATTATGAAAGCGACTCGTTTCTCGCGACAGGTTCGCGGGCCATTTCGAACCAGTGGCTATCTTGGCAAAGGCATCAGACTCGAGCTCTGGTGGTCCAAAAGCGTGCGACTATCAAAATCAAAAGCCTCGAAGTCTAATTGTCCAATGCAAGTTGGATCGCTCCAAATCCGACGTCAACGAAACTTGACTTATGTCCAGAAGATTTGAGCATGTGTCAAGAATCGATGTCATCTGAACTGACGATCAATCTCCACGTAAGCTCCCATCTATACTTCCTTGCTACTTCTTTCTATAAGCTCCGTAGTGCTCGAAAATGAGTCAAAATCATCCAATATGAAAGTAAACTGAAACTCAACTTAAACGGACTGAACAAACAAGGTAGTAGCAAAGACGGCCTTAAAAAGGCAAAACATTCAACTATAGCAGGATGAATGACGGGAAAACCAGTATATTCTCTGGTATACATACATCAAACTCCCCCATATAGTCCAAACTATTGCTTGTCCGTCAAGCAGTGAACATTACTCCTCGATATACAGCAACGTCATCACCCATAAAAACAACATCTCATACCTATCTCTGCGTACCAACATTCCCGTCCAACAAAAGATTCAAGCTAGTTCAATAGCCTATCCAAAACTAATCCATCCATCAGAACTAGGTTGGTCCTTACACAAGGCATGACAGTAATCTCTTGTCGGAGAATGAGTAAAGGACAATTTTTTCATTATGTCGCAAGGTATTATGTCGGAAGAGGAGGAACTCCATCTCGATCATCCACGAATGCACCCAAAGTAGTCATCCTGTCTTCTGTAAACTTAACCAAAAGGAACTTCTAACGGCACATCAGTTCCATCACAAAACCGTCACTGCATGAGGTTATCGTAGTAATAGCCAAGTAAGTGTGCAATGCGAGTGTATTAGAACCCTGCTTATAAATTCTGCCACCTGTTTTGACATTGTTAGGAACACGATTGCATGTTGTGCTTGATCAGAATAGGCCCCCTGTGTCAATAGGTGAGGCATTGAGAGCATTACTGTGTTGACAGCATGAAGAGATTCATTCTTGTCTCCTAGAACCGTTTACCTACCTCTTGTGTAGCGATCACAAACTACTCACGTGTTGGATAGCACTTAAGTGTCATTTACTAGCGCCAAAGGCGGGGTGACGAGATAGGATTGAAGGGAACTCTCAAGCTAGTCATAGTTATGATTCAACACTTATTAACCCTCAAAGTTTTTAACAGAACACTCGTTCGAGGAGGTCCTCGGAGTTCCACCACTTGGTAACCTAAACTCGGCATCAACTGCTCCAAAGTCTCAAGTCAGCAATAGATCTATTATGATAGACACAACACTTCCGAAAAAGTGAATAGACTGATTCACATTGACGCAAGAGGGAACATCGTGCACTTTCAAAAGCTAAGAAAAACTCAAAGTCGCTTCCAACTATAGACAGCTCAGAGAATCATACACAAAATACATAAGACGGGTCTATTTGATCATAGAGAAAAAAGATACACAATCACAATATAATCAGAACCACGAGAAAAGATCATCACACATAACAATCAGAATCTATAAGCGAGTTTCATAAACACCAAACATTTGATAAAGCATAAGATCACGTAGACATATAGACAACCATCATACTCTTATCTTAGATTGCTTATATCCACAATGGAAGTCAATGTCATAGTACAAAATTTGCACTTTTTCTTTGGCTTTAGCAATGAAACCATTGCTTTCATTTGCCATTAGAGGGTGATGGCTTGCGCTTAAATAGACCTTCCTCGTTTTAGCCTTAGAACTAGAAGTAGGCTGGGTTTCTTTGTTGACACAGTTGGCGTCGTGCCATGAGATGTGTATCCGAATATAGATGTAGTTCAAATACATCATCAACTCTCAAGACAAACTATCACGGCCAAGAAACTCCAAGAAATATCCAACGCCAACAGCACGCATAAAAGAAGTCCACCAGCCAAATAGGTCAAGCCACAATATCTCCTTAATATCGATTCGGTATTGATTTATTAATCACCTAGACCCAAAATCGCAATCCAACAACCAATATCAATTAATGATGATCAAATCGGCCACAAAGTCTACCAATAACACCTAGAAATTCGCCAAATATGCAGCAAAAGTGAAGGATATTTCCAAA
>SNQN01006601.1:20044-37691 GCA_008642245.1 Bassia scoparia | reverse complement strand
CTGTTTTTCTTCTGCTTTTTTCTGTGTGTGGATAAGCCTTCAGCCTCAAACCCTTGCTAAATACATCTTACAGCAACAATGTCAAGCCACATTTTTCCACCCTGTGCCCGGAAAAGGCCATGGATGTCACCCCATTGAAGCCAAGTTATGAAATTAGTGATTTAAGCGATTGGAGTAGTCATTTGCTGGCTGGTTTGAATGGAGTGGTGAGAATCTTTGACATTTATCAATTCAGTTAACCATCTTTGACAGGAGTCTGCATTCAGTTTTTGTTTGGGTCCAGATTTTAATATGCTCATTGGAACCTTTGGCGTAGCAGGGTTTGTGTGACCTAGGGCTTCTGGCTTATCGCCGTGTTTTTTCTTGTGGTTTTTTGTCCTCATGGATGACGACCGCGCACCAAGGTCCTATTTCATATCTCCCTAAGATGGTAGCCCTCTCATGCAGGCATCAACACACTTGAAAAGTGTGTGAGGTGTGAGATCTGCTGTAGATTCTCCATAAGCATGGATATATTGTGTCTTGAGCTGCCAATTGACTTCTGGCAGATGGCACTTGTTGTTCAGGCAGGTACTGTTGGCTGTAGTGTGGTTTTTATTTTGTTTTGGATTTATTTGCACCTAGCCATGGTATGTTGTATGTTCTACATTATATCTGCTTGCTATCTTCATAAGGGGTTGGATTTGGGTGGTTCCCGGACACTGGAAGACATACATGACTCACACTCTGTGCTTCTTTTAGGTAGGCACCTCATAAAAAATATAGATTCTGTCAGGTGATTTAGGGTGTATATACCTTCTGCCATGCATCTGGCCAGGATATTTTCTTTCTGCGGTATCAAGCGATTCTAATGATTGGAGCTATCGAAGCCCAGTTCTTTCATTTTGGTGCAATAGGTTTGCAAGACAGGCTACTCTACTTCATACTCCCCCTGTATCTGGTTTAGCAACTAGTTGAGATCAGTCATTACGACTAACTTCTGTTACCAATGAGATAGACTTCAGAGCTGCAATATCCGCATAGTGGCATGCATTTGATACCTTCCAGTCTTCATTAATTTGTAGCTTGGAACCTAAACTTATGGCATTACGTCGATGATTATCCTTTCTGTGCAAAGTATTACTTTACCACCACTCCAGATGCACCATCAGTTGACGAACCTCAGGTGCTAGACCTAGAGGTGGATGCTTTTGTTATACGAATTTTCCTCATACGCTGACGACATTTTGCCTAGAGCAAATTCTGCCATCGCTTGGGCCTTTATGGCTGTCCTAGGTGGAATGATGCTCCAAAGACCAGTAAGTTTAATGCCCAGTTTGTCAATCTGCCAGATTTTTCGCTTCTCAAGAGAAACTTTTCCAAGTAGGTCAGCTAGACAACATTGTGAGCACAAAGTATGGCCTTAATGCTGCCTGTCCTAATAATTACTACAGTAGGCAGCCTTTTTCGATCATTGGATTACCTGTCTCGTGCCCCTGTTAGTGCAGCTCACAAATTATCGCGTTGTTGAACCTTATCCTGCTCTCTGTGGATGTCGCACGTCACAGCTGTCTGAACTACTCGATTATACAGAAAGAACACGTCTCACTGTTGGCCTTGCCAGGTTGGCATGTCTTCGTCAAGTGATTTTTGAGCTGTGAAAGCTTCGTGCTGCTTCTGGTGTTTCCCCATTGAATTTCTGTGCCGTCCGCTTGAGTGATCTTGAATAGAAGGTGTGTGATGGTTCCGATACCTGCTAAAACCTGGATAATGCTGCCATTGGCTTCCGCAGTGCAGCGTCGCTTGTATAGTTCTTGATGCTTCTTGTTCTGGCAAGTTAGTGCAGTCCGTGTACTCACGGTTTATCGGGATATGGACATCAAAGGGGCGCTGCTTCTGGCTTATACCATAAACGCTTAAAGCTTTTTTCCAAGATTCTTTACACGCAGACACACTTTGCTTTGGATTAAGTTTAACCTGGTATTTTTCTATAAGTTTGCCAAATGTTCTTTGAGATTCCTTCGTATGATCTTTGCTATGGATTACTCGCTTGACTTATGCATCAATCACCTATATCTTCAATTTTGATTCTCCCTCTGAGCTCAAGACCTGTCCATCATGCGCTGGTATTGGCACCAGCAGTTTCTTGAGCCCAAAGGCATCATATGTAATGTATTTATTGCCCCGACGAGTCTGGTAATGAACAGCTGGCTTTGCTTTGTCAGGTGGATACATGTGTATCTGTGTAACTGAAAAGCATCCATGAAAGAGAGTTGGCGATTGGACCACTGGTTGATCCACCGCTGATCTATCCGTCAAGCTTGGAAGCTTAGTCAATCTTGTTGCATGTTTAACTATTTCCCATTCTCGCGTGAAATCATTGTCTACCATAACTTGACTTGCACTTCAGTGCATTTGTTGTGTAGGCTACTACACATTGAATTCTTAGCTAAATAATTTCCTGCATTAGCAAACTTTGGTGACTCTCTGCTTCAATTGCTTGTATTCTTTTTTGTGAGAAATGCTCTCTTTTTTCTGCTTCACAAGCTTCTTTGGCTGGTTTAAAGTTAGAAAGGGTGTGATATTACTTCTCGGATTCAACACCCAGGCCATTCCATCTCGGGCTGTGATTGTAGGCGTCAATATATCTCTCATAGAGCTCTGAGCAGGTTAACCAGTCACACCTTTCTTGCAGCCCCAGGTCTTCCAATCTGACCATCCTGTTAGTTGTTTTCTACTAGGGGTGAACTGATTCTGTGCCTTCAACAGGTTGGTGGCAGGGCTACCTGTCCAATTCAATCAACTGGTCAGTGGAACTGAGCTGATTCTTGAGACTGAGTTGTTTCTGGTCCCAGTGGACTTGAACCACCCTTTCTTCAAAGGTTGTGGATTAGCTCAGCCTCCATTTCATCTACCTGCCTTCGAAGTTTATCTGAATCTTCCTTCTTGTTTTTTTACCAGGCTAGTTGGCATGACGTCTGCTATTTGAGGAGCCTTTCGGCACCTGCAACTTTACTCGTCTTTCATATCTTGATACATTGATTTAATGCATAGATGATTGTAGATGCTACAACAGCTCTCGAAGGCACCCATGTGAATGTTCGCCATTAATATGTTATAAGGTGAATAGGCTTCCACCACCTGAAACCTGACCATTACAGTTCTACCTAACTCTTTCATCTCCCAAGGTGATGGTAAATTAATTTTCACCTTTAGGAAGGATTGAGCTTCCAGAGAAACCTGTTATTGGTCCTGATGTGGGTTTCCATGTTTTTATCTTGTAATCCCATTTTTTGATAAACATGATAATACAGGACATTTACAGAACTACCGATCAATCAGGACTTTATGGATCTAGTGGTTGCATACTTGGACTGAACATATCCAGGGGATCATTATGAGGCTGGACAGCCCCTCTACAGTCTTGAGGTCCAAAGCTAATTAGGAATATCTTAACATTCAGACTGATAAGAATTGGAGCAACTAGCTTTCTGACCTTTATTTTCAGATGTTTCTTGGAGGCTGGTGGGCCAAAGATGAACAGAAATTTCGTTGATTGGCCTCCCTGGGCTGGTATCTCCTCGTGGGCTTCTGATTTGTCTTCCTTTTGACCCTGGTCTTTCTCTCTTTTGATCTTTGGCAAATTTCTTGACTTGAGCAAAGAATCCCTTCCTATGAGGTCCTCAATATTATTCTTTAGTGGACACAATCTTCAGTAGAATGGCCCGGACACTCATGGAAATCACAAATTTGTTGGGGTCCTTCCAGCCTCGACTTTTTGGGAGGTTTGATCCATTTGTCCTCTCCCTTGTGAGCTGCATATATCACTGCCCTATCTGTATTGAGGGGGGTAAGCTTTCGAAAATTGGTGGAAGTGGTGCTGACGCTTCTCCTTTTCTTTTTCCCCTCCTCTCTTTTCTTAGATTTTTGGGCAGTGGCTGTGACTTTTCTTCCTTTTTGGAGCTCGGGTACACCTGGTGCTGTAGTCTTGTTGAATCCTCCAGGGTGATATACTCATCTGAGATTCGCTAGCTGGCGCACGGGTATCCACCTTTGACTTGGTGAGGTGGTCTGAATGGGCTTGGCCTTAGATGCCATAATTGCAAAGCATGATCACCACGTAGGCTTTGACCGTGGAAACCATTTATGGCTTCCTTGTTGAACCTGGTAAGGTAGTCACGCAGATTTCATCTTTACTGTTTTCAAGACATAAGCTCACTGAAGATTTTTCTCTTCTTCTAACCACTTATAAATGATTTCTGAACTGATCCGCAGGTTCACAAACTATGAACACTACCAGGGGGGATATTTCTGACCAGGCTTGTTGCATTCCCGTCAATGTGGTAGGAAATACTTAATCACCAGGTTTGCATCCGTTAAATTCTCCACAAATACATATGCCCTCATAAAGGGCCACAATGGTCCTCGGGGTCCCAGTACCATCAAATTAATGTGGCCTGACATTTTACCTTTGTGACCGAGCTCTCAGAATCCTCACTAAATGGTGATGAGGAAGGATCCTGATTTCAGCAGCTGCATGCATGTGGTTTGACTAGGGGAAACTACGTTGCTGGTTTGACCCTGTATTGGATCTAGTTCTCCTAGCCTCTGAAGGGCTGAGAGGCGATTGCCAAGCCTATCATGGGACTGACGTCCAGGCCTGTTGCATGTCTAGGCCTGGTAGTCTGTGATGTATATCTAGCGGATTCTGCTCGAGATTCAGGTTTGAGTGTTCCTGATCGTCTCGACGACAGATCGCATATCTACTCAGGCCCTATACATCTTCATCTGGTTTACTCCTCCACGACGGTGATGATCCGCATGATGGTGAGGAGGAAAGATGGTGGTGACGAGTAATTCAACGCTTCTGACGTGCGGTCGTGGTGGTCTTCTGCACGTCCACCTGGTTCTGTGGTGCCTCTCTGGTTGAACGGCTTGGTGTGGGCAGGTTTGACCATAAAGCATTTCCCTGCGGTGGTCCCCACTCCCGAGTGTTTCCAGCATAACCTGAGGATGCCAAACAGCACGTCTTGATGTTGCTTGTTGCTCCACCTGTTGGGTCTTGGTGGAGTCGAATGACCTCGTGTTCTCCCAGAGGAGGGAGGTTCTGTTGATGAGTTCCACCTGGTCCTCACTGACGCAGTATATCTGGTTCCTCGGCTTTGTGTGGGGATAATTATGAATGGTGGTTGGCATTGAACCCGACTTTCCCGGTGCTTGCTGACCTAGTGCGTCTTGAGAGCGGCTCCTTCCGTGGAATGATACCATCTCTGGTCTCCTAGGGTCAGCTCTGTCGCATGCATCATCTCATGGTTGGATGCATCCATTCATTCACTTCACTCGATATGTGAACTGACGGAACCTCCTTCTAGGCTAAATTGTTGGTACAATATATGGTACTGCTGACGTGGCAGTGGCCAACGAGCCGGTGTTGGTGAAGATGGACTTGGTCTGCAATTCGGTTACCTGCAAAACACAGGTGAACTACCCTGGGGCAACCCAGGATCAGCCCCTTCGATGGAGGTGTCAGTATTTAACCAGGGTGTTCAATATTTTTAGAGAGAATATAGAGTGTGTTTGTTCATGAGAACTTACCAGCCCTTGGTGCCTCAAATCTGCCTTTTATACCTAGATTTGCATGGTCAAAGCATTCTTAATCGTGACAAGTGGCTTGTACTTATACCAGGGTAGGTGTCTTGCATGTGCCCAACTTTGACCAGTTGATTGGCACTTTTGACCCTCTTTGGACTATGACATTTCGTACTCAATTCGGCCCACTGGATTAGTTAGCATGGGCCTTGGTTAATATTGGGCCTGGTGGCTCAATAGATACCAACACAACCAACTGCCACAAAGTCGGTGCCGCAAGTCCGCAACAACTCGCAAACAAGAGTCGGTGGTGGTGTTGAAGGAGAAAACAAGGCGGTGGTTTGGGTGATGAAGAGGGGGTGGTTTGCGTGGAGAGAGAGAATTGTCGTGTGATGATGGTGACGGTAGTGATTTGGGAGTATAGGAAATTGTCGGTGGTGGACGCGATGGTTTGGGAGGAGAGATGGAAATGTCGGTTTGGTGGTGGTGGTAGGATGAGGGGTTATGGAGGTGAGAGAGAGAGGATGAGGGGTTATGGTGGAAAGAGAAGATGAGGGGTGGTCATGGATAAGGAGGAGTAATTGATTAGGATTAGAGGAGGGATGGATTTTTTAGTGTTAAGGGTGGTGTTTAGTTGGAATGATTTWGTTCAATTAAGGGTAGTATTGTAATTTTATACTTTAAGAAGATATCAAATTTAGAAATTTTTAGTTTGTTGCATCTATTTGTGAATTTCCCGAAATGGAAAATGTTGCAAGTAATCGAAAACGGAGGAAGTAACAAGTTAACTGAATCAACTAGCTGAAGTTGACTTGAGAGGT
The DNA here is from genome assembly GCA_008642245.1 of Bassia scoparia. Classification (NCBI taxonomy): domain Eukaryota; kingdom Viridiplantae; phylum Streptophyta; class Magnoliopsida; order Caryophyllales; family Amaranthaceae; genus Bassia; species Bassia scoparia. The sequence continues at coordinate 31,302 of SNQN01006601.1, read as the reverse complement.
TATGAGCCTCAAACTCCTTAGCTAGGAGGGATGATGCCCGTTAAGATACCCATGTAAACTTTTGCGGATGTTAGTCCACTTGCCAAATGCGGTAATATTTTTTGCTTTTATTACCAAAATGCCATTGTGCTTTGTGCTCAATGGAAAAATGTTTTCGAAGATCTTGTTCTCATCAGTAGATTTCAATATGTTTCACTAAAAAGAAAAATAAGTTCAATTCAATTCAGTAGTAATAAGGTCCTGTTCTCGTCAATTGAATTTTTCTGAACTGAACTTATTGGTATTGAAATGAACTCATTGGTACTGAACTGAACTTATTTTTATTGAACCGAATTTATTTTTACTAAATTGAACTTATTGATACTGAACTGAACTTATTTTTTGAATAAAAATAAGTGAAGTTGAATAAAATTTAATTTTGAGGAGATCAAACCTAAGTTGGAATATCGTCGATCATCAAGCAAGCGCGGTAGTACATTTTTTCCAATTAACATCCAAAACTAAAACTTGAAAGTGAGACAAGAAAAATGTCGAGGTTCAGAAAATTTGCAGATCAAACATCCATTGCAAGAACAGCAATTCTTAGTTCTAACAAACGATTCTCAAATGCCGAATCTTTCAAAATTTTCCCTTGTCATCATCCTTCACAATCTACCTCCATTCGCTTTCTTGACATCTACCAGGTTAGTCTAATTGGATTTTTGTAAAATTTGGAAATTTTGATCGAAGGGTCATTTTTTATTTTAGCAATTACTAATTATTGATGTTAACATTGTGATTTCAGATGGGAAACAAGGCTGCAATTGAGAAAGAACGTGCTAGACTGTATGTTTTCAATGATTTTTTCTGGGTTTTTTTTGGTCATTAATTTTTACATTTTGACGATTATGCATTTTGATGTGTAGTGTTGTTTGTTTCACTTTAGGACAGTAAAGATGAGATGAGTAGGGGGTATTTTGCTGATATGTCTGATCTTAAGAAACATGGTGGAAAGGTAATTACTTTAGCTGTTGATTGGTGTCATTTTTGAGGGTTTTACAATTTTTGTCTTATTCAGTGTAATAATGTTCATTTTTGATGTTTTTTTTGGTTGTTTAATGCAATATGGAAATAGGGTTTGTATTAATTTGTGTTTTTTCTTGATAATATGATTAGATTTCCACGGCAAATAAGGTCCTGATTCCGGCGGCTGTAGCCGTGAAGTTTCCACCATTGGAAGTTAGTTATTCTGATGGTAAAATTTTTAAGCTGCCACTCGGGTCAGATGGTAATGCAGCTGACTCTGATAAGATGGATCCTCCGAAGGTGACTTTGCTTTGTCTGTCGTTTCGTGCAAGCTCTCAGGTTAGCATTTGAGTTATTGTATAGTTGTATGCTACGAGCACTGCGTTCTGCATTTGTGTTGCTCGTTTAGTGTAGGTTAGTTTTCTGAATTAGAGGATCCAAGCCGGTCTATGATATTGCTGAATGACTGACCTGTCTTTCAATTGTTTGGTAGCATTGTAGTCTTGGGGATATAATTTTAAAACTTGACTTATCAAGCTGACTATCTTTGCTCTCTTACGTTATCAGTCATTTAGGTATGTTGGATTCTTTTCTATTTTTGAAAATTTTATGTGTTTATTCCACAAAGGAGAGCTTATTATATCTTATACGATTCATCCTTACCCATAACATACACTAAGCAAAATTTTAGACTCAAGGTAAGGTTGCACATAGGAAAGGAAATAAAATGAAATGGAAGGATCAAAGAACATGAGATGCCCTCTTTTACATCATATTTTATGTACTACACACTTTCTTCTCACATATACAGGCTGCTGCAGATTATATGTGCCTCACTAAGACAACAGGGTTTTGCTTATTATGTGTGAATGTTATTTATTACTTTGGCATCATGTAGCATATACAGTTTCATTGGAAAGCTTTTTAACTAATCAGTCTCCGGCCCTTCCAGTTGATGACTAGTAGCTCGTTTCCACTCAAAATGTTTTGTGTCCGTCTCCCTACCTAATGCAAGCTTTCTGAAAATGTATGTCCACATATGATAGTGAAAAGGAACATTTGAAGAAGTAATGTTGAAATCTTCTTCTTTCATTCTACAACAAGGCGAAAGTGGGGTTCACATTCTTTGCCTTTTTTCCAGTCTGGTGTCCAGCATATATTGCAGTGCCAATCGTATTAGTAGTATAGAGCCACTCTTTGGAGATGCTGGATTAGGAATTTAGGACACGAGTAGACATCAACTCTCTCTATTGAGCCATTTTAGAAATACCATGATTCAACAGTGAACCTTCTGGATAAAGTGCTCCTGTTTCCCTATTCTAATTCATCTAGGTTCATTACCAGATCTCTATGGTTCCTTTGATTATGTCACTTGATTTGGGATATTCATATATTGGAGAAGGATTCTGCTTTGCTTATATTGAAGTTGAAGGTATAGACATACTTCACCTGTAGTCAGTCTTGGTTAAAGAAATTGGTAACAGGTTCTCAATCACAGCATTAGGAGCTTTGTGTTTGTGAGTTGTGACTTTGCCATCTGAATATCTGATATTTTCGATTGAAGATCTGCTAAGGAGAAAAATTGAATCAAAAATTTAGATGAGTAGATTACACACCACAGATGAGCAACTAGAGCAATCCTTATAGAAGGCTGTGTGATGTAAAGATTTTCAGATGTTTTTATTTTACGCAGGAATATAGTATAATTTGCTCTCCAGGTGACTAGGTCGCGATGCAATTTTGTGATGAGATGATAGATTAGTTATTTATTACAATATATGTTAATTATATTTATATATGTACTTGCATCAGTTGCATCTATAATAAAACGAAATAGAACAGTCTTAGATAACTTTTAAAGCAGATAACAACTAGCATTTTCAGCGGGTTCTTTTTCTTTGGTATTATGCCTTTTTTTTTAACAAGCCGGTGACTTGGACTATGACCCTTGATTTTGGTAGCCATTGGGATCTTTATATTAACTTGGTGGCATTGCCTTTGCTACTTTGGTTCATTGTCCTTTTTCGTCGCAGTTTTAGTCATCCTTTAAATAATTAGGTGTCGAACTATGTATCCTATATTCCTATTCCCTAGGACTTGGAGATATATCCATTTCAACCATCAACCTAATTCAAATTACCAACAAACTAAAATTTTGATGTTTTCTCAACTTGATTCTTATTAACTTCTAAACCCCCTAAAAAACATGTAGAAGCAAATAAAAACCTGTTACTCCTTAAATGTGACAAACTGATAATATGGTACTGAATAAAAAACTCATTTCTTAATTTACATTTTTCACATGACAATGATGCCTACATTTCTCCATATATTCCATGTTCCATTTATAGTTTGCAAATCATTACCCTTCAAACCTTTTCTTTCCGGACAAAGTTTGCCTTTTGCACTCGATACACCTTTATTTCATTCGCATTAAAATAAAGCTCCAACTCAGCTTAATGAAGTGTAAAATGCACCAATTCACTCAATATTCAAAAGGTATATATAAAATAATGTTGATAAGTCCTCAAGTGTTATTTGTTTAGTAGAAAAATGTCAAAGGTTCAAATCTTACCCAAAGCTATATTTCATTTGTTAGATGACATAGCATGCTATTGAGCAATTGTACACGTGGTAGAAGAGGGTGCCACATGAAGTTGTCGTGCATGTCTTGAATATACTTCTTTCTTTTTTTACTTGCACCATATCTTTTTGCATGGTCAGATTGCTTTATTTAGTTTGTTGGGATCAATCAATCAATCAATCATAGCCTTAATCCCATATGTGGGGTCGGCTAACATGAACCAAATGTGATTATTCCGGGAGGTCATCCACATAAATTTTCCTCCTCCACTCCCTCCGATCGAGAGCCTCACTCTCTTGCAAATCCAACTGCTTCAGATCTTTTCTAACTCCTTCCCACCAAGTCATTTTTGGTCTCCCTCTACCTCGTTTAAAATCCCCTTGATCCCACTCTTCCACTCTTCGCACCGGTGCCCCCTGAGGTCTCCGTCTTACATGCCCAAACCAACGCAAGCGGTTTTCCCTTAACTTGCTTGCAATATCTGCAACACCAACTTTCTGGCGGATAACTTCATTTCTTATTCGATCTCGTAGAGTGTTCCCGCACATCCATCTTAACATCCGCATCTCGGTGACCCCAACCTTTTGAAAATGCTCTTTCTTGGAGGCCCAACATCTGTCTCTTATACACATCAGATGTGTATAAGAGACAGCTTGAGACCCATATCGACATTCCAAATACTCAGTCTTACTCCGACTTAGCTTAAATCCTCGAGATTCCAACCTTTGTCTCCATTGCTCTAACTTGGCATTAACCCCAGTTCTAGTTTCATCCACCAATACAATATCGTCCGCAAATAACATACACCATGGTACCTCCTCTTGGATAGTTAGCTTTATTTGGATTATAATGGCCAAAGTGCATAGTTGCAACTTGCAAATGTTGCTAGGATGTGCATTTCTTATGAGTTATATTCTTTTTTTCCAGTCTGGCAGTCTCCATGGCTTCCTTGCTTAATTGGTAATCTTGATCGGTTGGTCCGATGCGTTATATGCTGACCAAGTAGCTGCAATATTAATATACTATATCGTACATTTGAGTTGGAACTTTTCTAGATCTTGATTTTTAGTCTTTTTTTTGGGGAAAAATTGTGAATAACCATCTAATAAACACACTTTTTTCGAAAAAACCACCTAATATACAATTTTGTTAAAATAACCCCCTAATAAGACACTTTTTTTTGCAAAACACCACCACTTAACGGAAGAACCTTAATTCCGTTAACTTTTCCGTTAAGGGGGTTTCCTAATAAGTGTTTTTTTTGTTTAAAAAACCACCTAATAAGACAACTTTTTTGGCAAAACACCACCACTTAACGGAAAAAGTTGAAGGAAATTTTAACCCCTCTGTTAAGTGGTGGTGTTTTACAAAAAAAGTGTCTTATTAGGTGGTTATTTTAAAAAAATTGTATATTAGGTGGTTTTCTCGAAAAAAGTGTACTTCTTAGGTGGTTTTTCACAATTTTCCCTTTTTTTGGATTGCAAAGGTGACGTGTGCTCTCTTACATTGTCTTAACACATTCATCTCTTCTATTACAGGGTATGAATAATTCTTGGAGCAAACCATTTCTTGATGCATTCAGTGATTCAAAAAATGTCCACCTTTATGAGGTACATTTTTTTGAAATAGTGCCTTGAGATTAAATGATGTTTTCCATGCATAAATTATGTTTGATTGTTGATTTGAAATGTGGATGAGTCTAGCCTGGTAAACACGTGAGGCAAAAATTCCAGTTTCCATAAACTTGAGTTTGGATATAACTGTAACTTGCAAAGGGTGTTCTCGAGCCTTTTTAGGCAATCCTGACAAGTTTTTAACAGTTGCATTAAGAAACATATGCTTTTCTGACACTGGCATTTAGATGGTTGTCTACGTGATGTAGGTAGTAGTTACTAACTGTGAATGACACCAAGTATTTTATGGAATGAGGATTAATTTTTACTACCTTACTATCAGCATCCCTTGAAGGTTGTGCTGTGGTGCAAGTCATGCCACAGTCAACTTTTCACTTGCTTCTCACAGGTCACAATTCCATTCCCTGAAAACAGCCTCTTTACGGCAATGAGGGTAATGCTGCAAACATGTGGACCATCCACAGACCCTTCTATAGTGAGAGCCTTTTGCACTGGATATGACCTTAACTATCTGTTTGCCTTGACGGAATTTACAGAAGAACTTGTACTCTTGAACTCCATATACAACCTCTAATGCTAACTTTGTTGTATGGGTATTTTCCCTGTCGTCTCAGCTGGAAGTCTTTACGACACATGCATTAACTTTCACTATTGTCAATTAAACGTGTGACTTGTACTTTAAAACTTATTAATAGTGCGTGGAAGTCTTGCTCAATGTGGTATTAGAAGAGTAGCAACAGTGACATCAATGGTTGGTATTCAGCTAATTTAGTGTAATTCTCGAGTATTCATCTTGAAACAGCAGAAAGGTCAATCTAATTTACTCTTTTCATCTATCATGCTGTTGCTCTTCTCATCAAGTTCTAGTTGTATACGGTCTGAAATTCTGTTCTGTAGCTGGTTTGGGAACGTAAATAGCACAAAAAAGTTCCAAGACCTAGAAACAAAATAAAACAAACTCTTTATGTTTTCTATTGGTAAGTTGGTAGCATTATGTATTGTTAACCCCCTGGTTCTGAGTTCTGACAGGCACCTGTTTCGTTGAATTGATGAAAAAAAAACCTCCACTAACCATGAATTTTAGCAAGAAACATACCTTTATTACCATTTTCCAAATTCTTTGTCTTATCAATCTTCATGGATTACCAATTTACCATGACGTTAAATATCAAGTTGTCACATGTCACTCAGGTATCTTTTGTGGACTCATGGTTGCTGACTCTAAGTCCTGTAAAGTGGCTCTTGCTTCGAATGATGAAAAAAACAAACCGAACTGAGGATTCAGGTGCTCTGCAAAGACAGTTTGTCTATTCGTTTGGTGATCATTACTACTTTAGGAAGGAACTCAAGATATTGAACCTTTTGACTGGGTAGGGGCTTTGGCTTCTCTTTGTATTTAATTTTCATGTTTCAGTAAATTAATTTCTATTTCTCTATCAAGTACTTCGTCAACACTTAGCATCTTGTCTCTTAATCTGTTCAACAGGTACTCGTTCTTGCTTGATAAATTTGGTAGAATAAGATGGCAAGCTTCTGGAACAGCAACTGAAGAAGAGTTATCTTCACTTCTTTCATGCACATCTCATCTACTAGAGAAGTAAGCTCAAGAAATGCAGATCTGGGACTACTTTCGAGCAAATGAATCTTTCATGTTCTCTTTCCAACTTCGTTGCAAACAAGCCTAAACTGAGGAACATGTTCAAGGTTGTCACTCTAACTTTTGTATCCTCCACATGTAATGTTGCCTGCCTGCTTGGCACACCCTTCAAGAGTTCAAGCCCATAACTCTAGATTGCATTTAGATCTAAACTGCAACCCCTGAAATCTTTCCTTTATTTTGTTGATCCCTTTTCGTTCTTCGAGCTTTAAAGATAAAGCAAACCTTTCACATGTACAATTGGTTTACCGAAACTTGAGGATTGTAGAGTATACATTGGTTATCAATCTGATTATCAAATTTTTGATAAGATGCAGCAATTTTCCTCCTTTTGCTACGTGCTTGTGTTCCCCGGGACTAGTTCTCTGATCTGTAACATTGAAATTAATAGACGTATAACGTTTCTCATGCTAAGGACATAACTAATAGAAAGGTATGCATGATGAAACAGTTTTTTGTGGCTCGACTAAGCTGTTTCAGACTTTCAGGAAGTGTGAAAATTTGCCCACGGGGCTTAGTCGAGCCACAAAAACTGTTTTCGCACTTTTCATATGACAAATTCTTAAAAGGGGAGTAAAATTTTTAGGAAAATTTGTTATTAATTACCCATTATTTTCACTTTTTTAGAAATAACTACCTGGATTTTGTATTATTAAAAACAACTACCCATTTTTTATGCTTTGTTTGCAAATCACTACCCATTTTTGGATTTTGGTCACTCACCACCATAGCAACCACCACAACGCGGCGGCCCACCTGCAAAACCACCGAACAACCACGCAAACCACCCCAATTTGTTGTTGCCCACCTCCGAAACCACCCAACAACCACCAACACAACCCAACCACCACGAAATCACCCATCCCACTACCCCCAATCTACGTTGTATTGCTGGTGTAGCATTTTTCTCAGCTATGTGTCCATTTTTTGAACATGGTGCCTTCATAAAAGTTGTAGATCTCAAAAAATACATGAAATAGGCTCAAGAATCGCTTGATTTGGAGTTGTATTCTTGTAGTTATGCCCTCTGCAAGTTTGTAGATTAAAAACCCCAAATTGGGTAGTTTTCGAATTGGGTAGTTTTCGATTGGGTTAGTGCTCAAATGGAGGTGGTGTTTGAATATAGTGCTACTCGCGTGGGTTTTGGAGATCGAATTTGGGGGTGGTTTGTGGCAGTGGTCGAATTTGGGGATGGTGGTCAAATTTGGGGGTTTTAGTGGTCGAATTTGGGTGGTTTGTGGTGGTGGTGGTGGTCGAATTTGGGGGTGGTTGTGGTCGAATTTGGGACTTGTGGTGGTTGAATTTCTGGGTGGTCGCTGCATTGTGGTGGTTGGTGCGCTGGTTTGTGGTTAAAATTCAAAATTGGTAGTAATTTGCAAACAAATCATAAAAAGCGGGTAGTTGTTTCTAAAAAAGTGAAGAAAGTGGATAATTAATAGTAAACTTTCCAAATTTTTATTCTCGAGTTAAACAAGATGTCATAACTTTACGATAGGACATTGAGAAAAGGAAGTGAAGAGGATAAGGAGTCCGAGGAGCATATTTTTTAATAGTGTTACAAGAGAAGTACTTAAATTTTTTCATATCTAATTGGAATATCCAAATGATTAATCGAATAATCGTAGTATGCATTATATATTCAAATGCATATGAGACTAGTTTAATTTAGCTTATTTTCGATGCCATATTTTCTACTTCTTATAACAATATTTCATTGCTTCATATCATGTGGCTATTATCTATTTACTAAAGCCACGTCTTATCAAAATAATTTTTTTTTAGCGCTACCCACCTATTGTAGACGGGCAAGAAGAAAAATCATTGTTACGAGTACAAAATAAAGTTACTATTTTTGCCAGTCATGCTTCTTTACCCAATTCTCAAAGTGGTCAGCCTCACAACGATAGTAGAAGCCATCTTCTCTAACTTGCCAATAACATAGAAGCCTCGAATCACTCTCTTCTTCCTCTGACTTGAAGATGTCAAATATTATGTCCTTGTTTTTCCAATAAAAATGGCAAAAAAAGCGTGTAGTCCCCCAGAAATTTACGTCGAAACCAACATGGTAAGATTGTCCAGATTGAAGTTTATGTCCTCCTAGATCATCGTCCTTAGATTGGCAACGTAGTCTGACCGGTGGCAAGCCGGACTTCATTCCGTTGCTAATGTGTATGTCATGGTGTGCCAGTTTTATTTTCAGTCCTGCTACTGATGGTATAAGATTGATTTGAACAAGAACATGAGAAAGTATTACAAATATGATCAAGTTTTTCATTTTTTCTGTTATGTTTATTTAGTTGTTTTGTGAGATGATCAAAGGTGAAATGTATGTATATTAATGCAAGAGGATAAAAATTTTGTGGAAGAAAAAAAATGGAGCTAATTAAAGAGGGGTTAATAATAATAAAAATTTGAATGAAGGTTAATAAATTTCCTTTTAGAATTTGTGAATGGATGAGATAATTGATTGGAAATAATGATTAAATTGAGTGAGATGTTAAATTAGTTTCTTTCAAATTCAATTTCAAATCTAAACTCACGCTTGTCCCGTGACCTTATTCAATGTTGGATATACCAAAATKTGTGACAATGCCTTCATTTTGTGTTATTTATCATTATAGAGAAATCTTGAATACCTCAAGCAAAGGTCCTTAACTAAGTTTTACAATTGGTCTAGGTAAATATGACTAATGATAAACAAAATCAAATACAAATTCGAATCTTACTATACGTTACACAAACCCTAATATTGTCAATTTCTCATTGAGTTTTATTAGAGACATGAAAATATCATCCATATGATGGAGTATGGAGCAACCATATTGTTGTTTAGTACAATGGTACCACTACAAGCAATTTCCATTGCTTTCAGCGAGTGAACTAATCTCCCGTGACAGTTTACATGAGRATCTCTAAAGACAACATCCCTTGCAGCTAATCCTTTTCCCCACTCCTAACGATAGACCGAAATTAAAGAGTTTGAGACCCGTAATCACTCAAGTCAACTCCAATTAGTACGATGKATCAATTGTAGATCACAAGTTAAGCCATAGTACTGATGAAAATTGTAGTTGCATACTTATAAAGTTAATCTTTTGTTAAGTATACTTATTATATATGTCACTTTAAGTGGAWTTSAAGCGTTTATATCCTCGAGCCGACCATCAAATTGTGACAGATTGTAAAGTGGTACAATTATAATATATGGTTAACTTATTAAGAACAATAATACTAAGTTTAGAAAATTCAATCTGCAATAGTATATGATTGAAATTATAGTACTTAAGCTGAAATTAGTACTTTGTTWTTATCTAACAAGTAAAGCTCTTATTCTCTTGCTTTCTTCCATRAAATTGAGCAATAACATGAAYATCTCATCATCATCATTTTGGTTTGTAATGTGGATCTRGTGCTTTCTTCTTTCATCAGGTATTTTTTTTAATACAAGCAACCCTATCCTTAATTATTATTATTTTTAATAAAAAGATTTCAATTAATTGGAGCTTTTAGATCTTCTCTTAGATCTTCGTAATACGTAATATTTTGAATGCAGCCAAAACAACATTAAACGTCGAACGCGGGGTACCAGTTGATATTTTAGCGTAGATCGGTTACAGATCAGTATAGTTAATTGATGTAATAGAAACTATGATAGCGGTGTCATCAGAGAGTATTCTACTGAAACTTTTAAGCTAGAGCAGAGTCTAATGTGGTAACCTCCTTACTTCCTTCGTCTCTCAATTTGTGCTGTTACAACATTTCGTTAGGTTAGACGAGGATGCGATAAACTTCTCAATGCGTTAGACTTCATTTATGTGATCAAATTTTTTTAAAGAATATAGTGAAATTATATTAAAGTGTATGAAAAATGCATTAAAATTGTGCAAAAGTTAAACGTAACAAACATTTAAAACGAAGGGAGTAGATTAACTTTTGTTTTATATTACTAGTATTTTTTGCACCGATGCGTTGCGTACAACAACAAATAAAGTATTTATAGATTTCCGGTATGTTTTCTTAGTCAATAATTCAATGGTTTTGAATTGTTCGTTCAACGTTAGTCGATATGAAGTATGTTAAAAAAAGAATATATGATATAGAGGGATTATAAATGATTATTAACTAACACATATAGAATCGACGGAAATAATGTGAACGGACACTATACTTAGTGCCACAACATTTATTACGTCAGGTATAACTGATTGTACTTTATCTACATAATTTTCCATCTTGGTCCACCAATTATTGTAGTCACGAATGTCATCTAATTGTCAAGGCTTTTAATATGCAAAATTCTAAGTTTTTACGTTTTACTTCTCATTGTGTCAATCTTATCAATTATTTGTCATTTTGATTCTTTTTATTGGTTGTAACT